>CAKNWT010000207.1:0-30989 GCA_932066315.1 Andricus coriarius | reverse complement strand
CAGGGTTACGTTTGCTATGAGGATTCCATTCGGACTGTAGTGAATCGCTATTTGCTGAAGTCTTAGTAAAATTTTTGGTGAAGATTGGGTGACCTACGCCTACTGGACAATATCGCATTTCATCTGATGTCAGATTATGAACTTCGCCGCTTATCATATTTATTTTTAGTCTCGTACGAGCACTATTTGTCGCATATATTCCACGAAGAACCCCGCTATGCTCTAATATTGCAAAAATGTCACCATTTGATACTGCTAAAACAATACATTCTTGGGTTGGCATGGGAGTATAGTGATTTTTTTCTGTTCGCAATCTGATTGGATAACTAGCAGGAAAAACGTATCTTCGAAATTCGAATTGTAGATTCTGATTTGTGAAGGGTATAGGCCGAATGTATCCAAGTTTTCCAAGTGGGTATCCAATTACTTCCGGAGAAAGAGGCCAACCAGGAGGCGATCTGTCCTTGGCACGATGAGGATTCTCCTCAGCATCCTGAGGTATGCGACGAGAAGGAGAATAGCGACAGTGAAGTGGGCGGGGAGTATCAAGGCCATCTCTACTTGACTGCAAACTTAACTCTGTGAAAAGAAATAGAGGATTTATGTTTCTGTATAGAAAAGTTGTGCCGTAAAAATGTCAGTTTAAGAATCGTTGAGGCTCACTGTGTTTGAATTTAGGACAAGTCATTGTTTTATCTTCATTTTTGGAATGTATTCTGAATTTGTTAAAAATCACTTGGATTTTTTATGAACTTCATGGAATTATTTTTAATCCTTTTAAATCCAAAACAACATAAGTCCGGTTATTAGCGCACGTTACCCACTTCTAAATAATTTTAGTACCATTTTGCTTAAGAAATTATTATGATGTCAAAGAAATATGTTTGAAAACAAAATCTCATTTGCAGATAGCTTATTTTCTTAAAAATGCAACAAATTTGTGGAAAAAATTAATTATTCTGTTTGACATTTTTCTCGCTTAATTGCAAATTTAAGTCTTTGTTGGTAAGATCAATTGTTTGGTAAAAAATAAAAAATAAATTTCTTTATGTTCTACTATCGGGCCGAAACTGCCTCGAATAAATTCGTCTTTGTAAGTTGAACATTCAACTTTTTCGTTAAAAGTTCTATTGTATTGCTAAAAAGTAATTTCTTTGTTGTAAACTTATTAGTATATTATGCCGTATGTATGTTTTTAGTGAGACCCGTAGGAGCCGACCTTAAGAGCCGCTTTTCAATTTTGTTGGTATTTAATGGCCATTAGATCTATAACGTCGTGACTCAGCCCGAGACGAGGAATACCGAGTCGGGCTTGCTTTCGCCTCGTTCATTCCTGGGTTCCATCTCGTTTTGTGTTTATTAAAATTTTTTTTTTCAATCATAACAATACAACGTATGAAAGAGAAAGGTAACTAGATTGGTATATTTTTAAGTCATTTGGAGTTTAGAGAATTCAGCACTAATTTAATTTTACGTATTTCAAAGTAGAATTTAAAATATTGTGGTGTCTAATGTCTACGTTTGGTAAATAGAATTAACTACTACATATTTTTTAAATTTTATGAAATTTGAATGCATAATAAGTAATAAATAAGTCAGTAATAATTTTGATATAAACTGATATTATCAGCACGCAATCGATTTTATAATTCACCCCTACGAAACACATGCATGTGTTTTTGTATCTGCATGTATGCATATTTGAATATTCATGTATGTATATGTGCATATTCATGCGTGTAAACAATTTCATGATTCGGAAATGCCATAGCACTGAAAAGTTTCCTTTCGGGTCCTAGACGACGTGTATGTCTTAGGGTTTGGCTGTGTCGAAATAAAATAACAAAATTCTATAATCGCAAGGTTGTGGAAAAACCCTGAATGTTATTATTGTTTCTTAGTCTGCATAATATGCCCATTATGTATTTTTTTTTTTAGAAATTTTATATAAGTTCACGAAAGGAAAATTTTATCTCTTATGGAGTCCTGAAAATGACCAAAATGTAGCAGCTCGGAAATTCACGAATAATTTTTTTAACGTAGAAAAACTTTATTATGTTCAAAATGTATTTCCAAAACATTCCATGCTGAAAAAATTATGTGCAGAGCTTCTAGACTGTTTTCATTTTCAGGTGCTTACACAATGAGAGAAACAATAGCATTTATGATTTTTCCAAAACTGCGATTGAAAAATTATTTCATTTTATTTTACCTTCGCCTAACCCTCAAGAAATTAATTAATATTCAAACTTTTTGAAAGATTCCAAAAGATCGCACAGAAATTTTAAAATTTCACATAGATTTTGCATACACTAAAAGACTTTCTGAAACTCACCAAGATTTCCAAATATTTAAAGATTTCACAAACATTTCAAATAAAGATTTCACAATTAAAGATTTAACATGAATTTCAAGATTTCACAAAGATTTTGCATATTTTAAAAGAGTTCATGGACTCCACAAACATTTCGAATGTTTTAGTTTATGTTAAATTCTGTAAACTACAAATGACCTACAAATCTATACCTATTTTTTTACATTCCTGTTCAATACATTCTGTTGTTATAATTGGAAAAATAAATTATTAATGAGAACAAATCAAAATACTAATAGAGTGAAGTTAAATCTTCGAAAAAATCGCAATATAGTCGTGTTTGATGTCAAATTAAACAGTAATGGACAAAAAAGTATGATATCTAATCCGATGTCTTATTTAACTATTCATTAAAATGCGCTAATTAGCACTGGCGCGTCAGAGAGGAAAAAGAACGCTACCGCGAGCTGTCCGCTCTGCTGCACTGTTAGAAATTGCGTGAAATTTCAGTCAGTTTTCAATGACTTATGTTACTGAAATTTCATAAATTTGGCTTTGGAAATTAATCTGAGACCATATTCATTAATTTTCAGTTACACGAAACTTAACTTTGAAGCAAAAGTTATTGAAATTCCATAAAATTGACTCTGAAACCTGTTTCAATTGCTTGTGCATAAAATATTATTGGTGGCTGAATAAATTTCACTGTGGTTTACGTAAATTTTATAAGCATGCATTAAAAATGATGTCCCTTGCCGCTCTGGGGTGGTATTTCATGAGAAATCCTCCAGGGCGCGACGCGCCACCTCTCTCGAAACAGAAATGACACGTTCAGTGTTTAAGAAAGCAGTCGACGCGAAGCAAAGCATACTTACCCGGCGCAGAGGCAACCGTGATCAACAACATGATGATCAACAAGGCGGTTCGTTCAGGGCGAGGCTCGTCCATTGCTACGGTCGAGATCACCTTTTCTTTCTTATTGGTATTGGATACATTTTCTGGAATTTCCCCACATAAATTTCGGGAAATTCTCGAAATTTGAAGATATTACAGAATAACATCAGGAATATTTCCCTCCAAATTTTGGGGAGAATTCCGGGGAGTGTCAAGGCAATCTCTGCTTGACTGCGCAGTTAGCTCTGCGAAAAGAGATAGAGGATTTATGTTTCTTGTTGAAGAAACTTAAACGAGAGCTTGACACTTTATTCTCATTTTTGGTATAAAATCCTTTGAAATCATAAGTAAAGGTTTATGTAAAGAAAGCTTGCACCAGAAAAATGTCAGGATAAGCATGGTCGAGGCTTTCTGTGTTTGAATTTAACCTAACTGATTGTTTTGTCTTTATTTTTGGAATATATTCTGAATTCCTTGAAAACCATCTGGAGTTTTTAAAAAACTTCATGAAATTCTTTTAAATTCTTTTAAATTCAAAACACATTATTCTTATTATTAATGCAAGTTAGTTCGCAAGACCGACTGTTTGGGGTAAAATAAAAAAATTAATTTCTATGTGTTCTACTATCTGGCCGTAACTGCATCTCCATTGGTTGAATTCCTGGAAATTGAAGAAAAAAATGACAGAAAAAATTGGTGGTCTTCTCAAGTTTGGAAAAAACTTTGCTTCTTGCGACAACACAAAAATCATTTCAACTTGCTAAAAAAGATGTTTAGACATTTTTTTCATGAATATTTTCGGTTCAAACAGAAGAGAATACAAAACTGAAGCTAACAAGCCTCGGTTGGTTTTGATTGGTCGTCTAGTTTTCTTGCAATCACGCACGCCAGTTTGGAAAAATCGTAAAAAAGAAAACTTGAGAAAACGCCCTTCAACGTTTAAGATCAGAAAACATGTTAATTTTCGATTACTTCTTACAGTAATAATACGCTAATCAGCTATTCCTGTTCTACCTCTGCGAATCCAACATATTTTTTCGAAGGACCGTTGAACCTGTTCAGGTACACAGTTTGGAGTTATTAGACCATCTTCCCGAGCGCTCGTATACCTGCTCGACACCCCACCGCGTTTAGTGCCGTATCTTTAAAAACACTGCTAATCAGCCTCTATAACTTTAGATACATATTCTTAGATATATAAGGAATAGATTTAAGCAACAAAAAAATAGATTTGGTATGTAATGGCCATTATATCTATGAAGTCGCGATGCCGCCCGAGACGAGGAATACCGATCCTGGCTCGCTTTCGCGTCGTTCATTCCTCGGTTCCGTCTTATTTTCTCCGTCCTCGGTTTTTCCGAGGAATGCAAGAGATTTGCGTTAGTGGAGCGGATAGCTTGCGGGTGAGTTATTTTGCCACTCTGACGCATTAATGCTAATCAGCAATCTTTAATGAAATTTAAAGTCGAAATATGATTACGTATTAAATTTTTTGGTCTATTATTTATTAATTTGATATCAAACACGACTATGTTACGATTTTTTCAAACATTTAACCTTACTCTGTTTGTATATTATTTTGCTGTTATTAAAAATTTATTTTTACAATAATAACAGTAGAATGTATGAAAGAGAAAGGTAAAAAGATTGGTATATTTTTGAGTCATTTGGAATTTAGAGAATTCAGCACTAATTTAACTTAACATATTTCAAAGTAAAATTTAAAATATTGTCGTGTCTAATGTCTGCGTTTAGTAAATAGAATATAGTTGTGGGGAAATTTACAAAATCGAACTTGCGTATACCTACTAGAACCACTTTAACTAATAAATGTTTTTTAAATTTTGTTAAATTTGAATGTATAATAAGCAATAAGGAAGTCAGTAACAAGACTTATATAAACTGATATGATGGGCACACAATCGGTTTTATAATTCACCTCTACGAAATACATATATGAATATTTGTATATTCATGTATGTAAACAATTTCATAATTCGGAAATACCTTAGCACTGAAAAGTCTCGTTTCGACTCCCTCATGATGTCTATATATTAGGTTTTGGCCGAGTCAAAATAAAACTAAAAAGTTCTTTGAACGCAGTTGTGGAAAAATCGTGAAACTTCTTCTAGAATTTTCACATAAATTCATATAAGAAATATTTCATATCTTATGGAGTCCTGAAAATTACAAAAATATAGCAGCTCCACAATTTATAAATAATTTCTTTAGCATAAAAAAACTTTCTTATGTTCAAAATGTACTTCCAAAACATTGAAAAAATCAGATCATTGAGAATGACGAGTTAATCTGAATAATTCAGCGATTCTTAATTTTTATGACCTGATATTCTTTAAATTTTCGGAAGTACATTTTAAACATGATAAAGCTTTCCTATGGTGAAAAAAAATTAAGTGCAGGGCTTCTAGACTTTGTTACAGTTCCAGGTTCCTACAAAAACATTAATTTTTCCTACAGATACTCCAAAAAAGTTCTGGAAAAATTCTGAGAATTAGTCATATTATGTAGATTAAGAAACAAGAATAGCATACATGATTTTCTCAAAACTGCGCTTAAAAAATTATTTAATTTTATTTCAACTTCGCCCAACCGCAAAATGTTAATTAATATTAAAAAATTTCAAAATTTCACAGAAAACATAAAATTTCACATAGATTTTGCATTTACTAAAAGCCTTTCCGAAATTCACAAACATGTATGATATGCAATCAGACATGCAGGTATGTCTCGCCTCCTCCCGCCTGTTCCTCAGGATTTCTCGCTTGGCGGCAACACTACTATGACTACATAATTTTTGACGACATAAATATACAAATGGCCATTATATGAATATAAGCTGGAAAGTGGGATTTTATGTTCGCTCCACAGGCCTGAGAAATGGCCGTATTTATGCATGTATTATATAAAATATAATAGAAATCATAGATATATTATAAGAGTATATTTACCAATAGAATGAAAGATGACCGCCAGACTGAAAACAAAAGTATAGACCATCCTCATTTTCGCAATGTAGAGAAAAAACTGATTAATGCTTCAGTGAAAAGTGGGTTGACAAATGTAACTAAAGAATATTCTATTGCATTATCAGTGTACAAATGCATACGTAAGTAGTTCTTATCTTAGATATATGTGAGATGACGACGTTATTACCTTCAACATTGGCCTTCGGAGATATAATAATGATACTTTAATCACAGTTTTAATAATGATATCCCGTAACATAGTCCATGCCCCCTCTATATCTTCATTGCTTCTAAGCGCCTTTCAAGATGCCACATATATGCGTTCGTTTATCTTATTCTGCAAATCTATTCGCACTTCCTGTTTTTGTAAATTTACAATTTTGATTCGCGTTTGTTTCGTGTTTTTTTGTTTTCTTTCTTCTCCATCCCCGCCCTAAGTTGATTTTGAAGACCAAAAGGTGGTGATCAGTATTACATTCGGAACCCCTCATGACTTTTGTATCTTTAACTAGTTCTCGCAGTCTTTTATCCGCAATAACGAAGTCAATAATACTGCGGCAATTTTCTTTACACCAGGTGTACGTGTGGATCATTTTATGTTGAAAACAAGTATTTGTCATGAATAGGCCCTTTTCTAAGCATAAGCTTACTAACTTTTCCGCGTTTTAATTTTTTTTTTTTTGGTTTCCCAAATTTACCTTGTACCCTATCTGTATCTGTATCATCATGTTGGTCGTTATCAACTGGGGTGTAGCACGCTGTGATGAATAATCTTCTGATTCCTACCTTCGTTGTAGCCCACAACAATCTGGGGGATACAAAATCATGATCTTTGAGATACTATCTTGCTTTTTCATGCATAATCGAAATTAGAAGACTTCTGTAACAGGGTTTGCTGACATTCTTAATCGAATTACGTAATGTATCTGGGGATTTTTTTAAAAAGTAAATGCGGGAATGTTAAGTACATTAGGCTTTGAAAATAATCTTGTTTTTTTCACTTTAAAGTGACGTAGTCTGTTTACTTCTTTTACGGCTTAGGCCTTCTTAAATTCTTTAATTAAAGTTAAAAATGAGTAATTAGTTAAATTTTTCTGATCTAGGTTTAGAGAATTCACCAGTAAATATTTATTTGAACTAGAAGAAAATCGGAAAATGACCAGGAATGTTTTGGTAGAATTTTAGTGGTCATCCTGAAATATTTTGAAATATATATTTTTCTCTTTAGACGTTCTTTTTTATATAAAGCTGACAATTTTTTACCACTTGTACAGGTTTCACATTAATATTATTAAAAAATAGTTGTACAAAAACAGCCTTAATAAATGATAAACTGAAAACTTATACTTTTAAGAAGTTTAGATTTCAACCGGGGTTTTGACACATGGACTTCATATTTATACATTAACCAAGTCAAATACTGAGAGCAAGATGGATAATAATCGTCAGTGTTTTTGTAAAATGTAAATGCGAACTTTTGATCTTTGGATAATAAAAAGCTAGCTTAATTTTGTGATAACTAAAACTACGGAAAAATTTCTTGTCCACGTTTTGAGACCTTCGGAACCCAAAAAGCAGGTCTTCGCAAATATGTCTGCCTGGCTGTGCGTGTGCGTATGCGTCTGTGCGTTTATGTGTCTGTAGATTTCTAGTCGGTCAGCACGATAACTTTCGAAAGAATGTGCATATTGGATGGAATTTCGTTATATATACTCTCTTACTCTATTAAATTGAAGGCTAGGTTCATTAGCCAGACATTTTAGATGAGAATTCAATTTCAATAAAAAATTATTTACTAGAGTTAAAGTATTCACAAAATTCAAAGAAACAAATGAAAATGAATATTATAAGCAAATAAATCTACGATAAGAAGAAAGTCCTGATAAGAAAAATGTTTCTTTTTTAAAACCCTATAAAAACTTCATAATAAGTTTATGCATTTTTTCGTAAAATCGAAAATTCAAATTTTAATCGCACAAACAAAATAATAAAAAATTCCCGTTTTCGGTCAAACTATACAAGATACAGAAAAGGATGTATTAGAGTAAATTGAGCATTAAAAAAATATCTACGTTTGGAATCAATTTTTGATGGGGTGCGTAGTTTTTGTTTTATTGGTAAAAAAACGTATAAAAAATCTGTGTATTAAACCTGCTTGTGTTTTCCAAAAATTGAATTTTTTATTTTCAGTGCTATTTTGTAAGAATAAACAGAAACTGCGCATCCTGTAAAAAAACAATAACAAATTTTTAGGTATTTTTTATGTGCATAATTTTCGTTTCTTCGTCTTTCTTCATATATTGCTTAGACCGTAAAATGGAATTTTTTATTTTTCATCATTTTTGTGTGCCATCAAAATTTGAATTTTTGATTTTTCATGAAATTCAAAAAATTGTCCTGGCAATATTGTAGGGTGTTCAAAAAGTAACGATTTTCTTCTCTGGACCTTTTTGCATGTCGTGCGTCTTTTTGCTCAACAGTTTCATTTTCGTTTGCTTATTTAAACGTTGTAAATGATATAACTCCAGTAATTTTTCTTCTGCCCAAAAGAGTCATTAAAATCTTTTGTCTGCCTTTTATGAGCACTATTGATATACGTAAGTAGGATTTTTAAACATGAAAAAAAGTTTTCTCAACATTTTTCAAAATGTACATACACACATGCAGATAGCCAGACACATTCAACAAAACCTGTTTTTTGGGCTCAGAAGTTCTCAAAACGTGGACATTTGACAAAAACGAGGGGACTTCAAATTTCACACAAATCTAATAAATTCTTTGATGAGAATGTAAAAATAAATAATCTTTCTGGATGAACGACACAAGCTACGAAAAAAATAAATCAACAAAATTTATTTACTTAAAAAGGGGCTACAAATTTGCTAATAATCATTTTTTGATTCGATGCGCAGTTTTTGTTTTAATAACGAAAAATTACATCAACAATAAAAAATAAAATTACTGGCAAAACGACACAAGGTTCGAAGAAATATAAATAAATGAAAATTTGCATTTAGAAAAGATCGAAACTTTAGAAAAGATCGAAAAGCCCTCGGAGGGCTGAAGTCCCCACTCATAAACTTCTCCACTAGCCATGATAGGTAGGCGCATGCGCACAGAGTCACTGCAGACGCCACCCAATGCACGTCAGTGCTGTAGGTACAAAAATTTAACGGCCTATAACGGCCGGTCAAAGATCAAAGCCCTGAACATTAAAGATACGTGACTGCCAGGAGGTGTAGCCAAGACTTGCTTCTGCGACTTGCGTGATCGAAATTGGAGACCCGTTCCGTTTCGATCCGACGAGTTCTACTGTATTCTTAAAAAACACAATTACAAATAAAAGAATCCAATTCTTGAAACGACGACACAAGTTATGAAAACAATTAATCAAGAAAATTTTCTCATCCAAAGAAGAGCTACAAATTTTCCATGAATAATTTGGTGATAGGGCGCGTAGTTGTTGTTTGATTTCCGAAAAATAACATTGAAAATTCAAAAATCAAATTTTTGAAAAAACCACACAAGAGACGAAAAAATGAAAAGAGGAAAATTGTTTAACCGAAAAAGATCTGCAAATTTGTTATAAACTTCAGTTACAAAAACACATTTGGAATAAAAAAATTAACTTTTTGGAAAAACGAAACAAGCTAAAATAACTGCTCTTTCAGAATATGAAGTTAAAGCCACGCTATCTCTCGAAAGTAATTTTCACTGAATAACTTTAAGCTTGGTGCGCGGAAAATATCCCAACATAGGAAAAAAAGCTATAATTTTCCAGAATTATTTACACAATCTACGAATGTTATGAGCGATATTTGTTTGTTTAGGATATTTGGCCAATACGTGAAAAATTTTAATTTATTAAACAAATTTTTGTACGGTGTAAATCGTAAAGATGTATTATTTTCTGAAAAATAATACTGAATAGTTATCGATACACACGGTGTCAGAAATTCGAAAAACCCGGAATTTTTGTTAAAATGAAAAAAAGTTACGGCAAATTTATTTTAAAAAACGCATTAAATTCCGCTTATCGAAATTAGCAGTTTATATTTTATTTCTCACAAAGTCGGTTGTTGCATCCGGAACCTTAATTGCATGATTTTGAAAGTTTAATATATATTTCAGAATAGAACATATTAAAAACACTGAAAATTCGTCTGAATTGGCACAATAAACGAACCTTTTTTCAAATCAATAAGACACACGCTCTCTCACAGTATCAGAAATATCACGCAGCGCTATCTGAATAGCCGATTTAAGTTGCTCTACGTTTTGGGTTGATATGCATAACAAATGTCTTTGAAGAAATTTCACAGAAAAAAAGGGGCGTGGATGAAGATTTGGTGAGTAGGGTGGCCATTCTATACCTTAACCCCATAACATGATGTCCATAGTCTTTGTTTATTGATGACTTACATGCTCGTAAAATGAGACTAACAAGAATAGTGGTTAACAGGTGTTTGCCGAAGTTTATTATGCATCTCCTTGTGTTATGAGTTTCGTTTCATATACGTTTTTAAATTTCGTCGCATTCAAAAATTTAGTGATGTTATCAGGGAACACCCCAGAAAAATAACTTGCATTGCCTTTATCCTTTATAATCCCCATGAAAGATTCTTCCTACTACGTACATTTTTTAATTAAAAATGTACATTCGTTTTTTTCAAACTTTTTCTCGGGTTAAGAATAACTCGGTTTCCCATCATAACCACGGACGAAGTCAAGTGACGGTTGAGATGATGATGTAATTAGTTAATTTAATACGATGTATGAAATCAGTTGCGATGATGTTATCGGTACAAAATTAGGAGCATGGTGTAGTTTGCAGTTTGTCTTTTACCACTGATATGCTTACACAGCGGCCGTGAATGTTGGAGGTGACGACAGTCGCCTCTGGATGCTTTCGAAGAGCTACCATGCATCGCTTTATAGGTTTTTAGTCGCTTGCTTCTTGATGGTCTAGAAAGTTTCTTACAATGCGACATGTGTTTAATAAAACTGCCTTCTGAGCTGCTGCCAATACCCTACTGACTCCTAAATGTTCAAGATGTTCAGTGCATCGTGCGTGCACATTGCCTGTAGCCGAAATCACAATAGGATGAATAGATGCATGTTTCACATGCCTCCATATCGTCTTTACTTCATGCCTTAGCTCGCTATACTTGTGGATCTTGGTTATATAGGTTGCCTGCAAATTTCGGTTAATTGGACAAGCAATGTCGATGATGTAGACTCTTCCACCTTTTTTTCTAGCATGACAATGTCCGGTCGATTGGCTCTGATGTAATGATCTGTCTGGGTAGCAACATCCCAATATAAGATGTAATCTTCGTTTTATAAAACGGGCATTAAAATGTATCTATAGAAAGGCATCCATTCTGTTAAGAGTCCTAGGTTTAGGCAAGCTGTTGATGTATAATTCCTGCCATATCATTATGCCTTTGCGTATATTCTCTTTGAGCCATTACCGGACAACCATCACTAATATGCTCGATGGCTGCGTTGGTATCTCCACATAATCGGCCCTGTCAACCACGTCTTGCTGTAACACGTGTTTGCGATAATTTCTGGTGCTGACGACCCTGTCCTGTATCGCAATAACGAATTCTTTCGTTTCTAGATACAGGTCGCCCTTTCTCAGCCAAATATTGAATGCCTCACTATCCACTTCATGTTGATCTAACGTTTTGGGATGCTCGCCGTGGATGGCTTTTTGTCTCAATTGCGTTTCTAATTTCTCTATGGTTTCTGCCTTGGTACTCGAGGCCCTTTCAATCGCCGAATTACTGTGGTGCATTCGGTGCTTCATAATTTCTACGCGGATTATTCTGTTTAATCGTTCAAGGTCGGCGTTCGACCACTTGATGAGCCCAACGGAGTACGTGAGGGCAGGGATGGCATAGGTGTTGATTGCCCTAATCTTGTTTGCCGAGTTAAGAGAACTTTTCAGAACCAATCTGAGTCTTGTAGTGAAGGCCTCGATGTCATTCTGGAAATCGTTCTTTACCTCTGCGGTCCCTAATTCTCCTCTGGTCATTTGATGACCATCCTGGTTATCATGTACTCGGAACCCATGATACATGCTATTTAGTGTTCTGCTCAATGGGTTCATCGCTAAATAGAACCCTAATGCACAGAAGGAGTTTCCTTGGAATATACCCGTCGTAATGCGTATGGATCTAGTTATCCTTGATTGTCCATCATCGAAACACTTGATTCTTGTACCCCAAAGCATCATCGCACGACTTAGGCAGTCAATGATGCGTGGGCAAATTTTGTATATTTTTAAGACTTCAAGCAAATAGTCATGTGGTACGAAAGGAAACGCTTGCTTGTAGTCAATGTATGACATGTGCAATTTTGTTTGTTGTTTACGAGCTTGCGTCATGGTAACAGCATCTACGGTGACTAGATCTTTACTGCCTCGCGAGTTTTTACAACATCCTTTTTGTTCATCTGTAAGGATGTCATTCTCGTCGCAGTAAGAATATACCTTATCTGCTCTGATAGCTGTAAGACATTTATATGTTGTTGGAAGACAAGCTATCGGTCGAAAATCAGTCAAGGACTTGTACCAGAAGTTGTGCACCATGCCCGGACCTGGAGCTTTATAGTTGCTTGTTTTTTTTAACACCGTTGAAACATCTAAAGCTGTGATGTTAGTCGGCTCCATATTTGGGTTATTGCTAGCTCTTGACTTCTCTAGTTGGAAACACGCAGAGTTTAAATTGCTTCTGTTTCTTTTTCCCCAAACACCCGACCAATAATTAGGTTCGATTTTGTTGCCTTCTTGTACTACTTTTCTTGTACCGACGCAGCCTAGCAGTAAGAACATCAAGTCTTTGCCGTTTGGCGTCTATAATCTCATCCAATATTGCTGGTATTAATGTCTCGACGTAACGATGGTGGATGACTTTATTAATATGGTGTATCAGCTTTCTGGTTCTATTTCCTTTTTTATATTATGTAAGTCGACCCAATTTGCACCTTAGTTTTCTGACATCCATATCCAACCTAATCTTCCATGATAGATGTCGATCCCTTCCTGGAGCAAAGACTGCATTTGTAGGCCTACTTCTGCGGCCCAGCGTTCTAACGGTTGCCACAGCTGCACAGTATACAAGAGTTTGCACCTCTTCAAATACACGGGTAACACCTTGCTGTTCAGGTGTTCTATTAGTGTACGCAAATCATTTGTGATGTTCTTCTTGGGCAGATAATGCATTTGTTTTGGTTCCACGTGTCTGAAATCTAGTAAAGCATGACCAAAATTCCTTTGAAGGTGCTGTAGGTCTTCTGGGATCTCGCTGTTCAGATAATCGTTATTAATGTCCGGATGTAGTTGTAGTGGATCCGGTACTTTATGTTTATTATCCCTAGCACCTATGCCTTCAGCTACAATTAGGTCTTCATTGTTCACATATTCCAAGGGAAGTTCATCAATAGGAAGCTGCTGTTCTACTTCCATTTCGATGGCAGCTATTCCAACAGCCGAAAGCAATCTATTTACAGATATTGAGCGTTTTTGGTCTGCTATATTCTGCTCTTTTATTCTTGTGGCTAGTTCTGGGTACTTAAGTAAGAAGAGTCGATGATGTTCCCTTCTTACAATTTTCCCTCTTTTCTATGCCACAAAATAAAAGCGCATTACGTCTCTGTTCATATGGTATGTCCACTTTAATCGCCTTCTTGGTTGTTGAACGTCTGCTTCTTGCTCTGTTTCTATTGAGCCATCTACCTCTGGAGGATGTGGTGACGCTGCATCATCACCAGGTTGAGGAAGAGCATCAATTGCCGCTGCTTGTTCGAGTTGCGTGGCTTCCTCTAACTGATGTTCATTGCCGCTTTTCCACGCCAAATTAACCTGTTCTTTAATCTCCATTGCTCGATCTTCTGAGATGCGTAGATTAGTCCTGATGTCCTGCACCTTAGCGATAAGATATTTTAGAGCGACTTTCTCTATTTGAGGATACTTTGCAACAAATTTCGTTCTAAAATTGTATCCTTTTTCGCGTGTTGTTTCAACCTTCGCACTTTCATACTAGAGACGCACCAATTCTTTATTTATTTTGGTATCCCACTTGATGCTCTTTCACGGTATTTCTGTTGAGGTCGTTGGCTGCAAATAGCTAACGCTAGCCAAAGCATCCTCACCAGGCACAGTTGATGTTTTACTGCTTACCGTTTGTCGCAGATTATTATATCATTAAGCCATTTCCCTTTCGGGGTAGGCGTGAATTGCTCGGTTGGAAAGTATTAGTGTGTGGATGGGTATATAGGTATAGCGTAGATAGTTATAAAGGTGTAAGGTATAGATATTTAAGATTGATCTAAAATTCTCGGGTTATTTATTTAAATAACACGTCCATTCCACAACACTGCTCCGACCCAAGTTGCTGATCAATCTCTCTAGGCATCATCCCACGTCAAGAGCCTCACAAAGTTGTTATGTGTGGTTCCCCACTTGGGCCCATTAGTATTCAAGGTGTTTTTTCAGGCTTCATTCACTCTAATCACACTCTTGGCATACTACTCTAACTTCCCTCACGTCCATGCACTTTCTCATGCAAGCTCTCGTGTTTATATGGCTTCTTAAGTCTCTTCGGATTAATGTCTCATATAGATATTCTAACCATTCTTTCGACGGTCTACCTCTGCGCATCCTGCCATTTGCTTTACCTTTATACATCTGTTTGGTCAGTCGTTAATCTTTGACTTAAAAATGTACAACATTCTTTAAGGCTTATCTCTTTTCGGACTTGGTCCATCAGTTTTTTCCCGCATATTGTGCGCAGAGCTTTCATGCCAATAGCGTTAATTTTACTGTTGTCCTTCTCTTGAGATGGCCATATCTCGCTACCGTATAGTACAGTCGGTACAATCATAGAATCATATATGGTCATTTTATACTTTTTTGACTTGTTTTTATCTCTGGGGATGGACCCTGCTCTACCGATAACCTTCTTACCCTCATTTATGCGCCTGCCTAACTCCCCATCTATTGCATCTATTGCACAACCTGTAAGGTATGTACTCGCCACCGAATTTAAGCATTTCAGTGATAATAATTCTACACCAGCAGCCTCACCATTTTTTAAACTCTTAATTATATCAATAACCTGAGTCACACATACGTTTTCTATTGGGCCCTATATCTTCACCTGCTAATAATTCTTTAAAAGAATCTTTTAAAGCGTCTACTATCCCGTCCGTATAATATAGCATCTCACGTTTGCTGTTTGTTCGGAATTGACTGATATAATATACAAAGTACATTGTTTTATTATAATTTAACTTATTTAACATCGACTTTTCATTTTAGACTTCAATTTCATATGTTTACATTTTAATGGAATTCTAATTTTAAAGTTTTATCGATTTCTTCTTCTATCCTTATTCTTCTATCACTGAGTCACATGCCTTCAATGAGTAACGACTTTTCGTACCTGTTTCAAGCAAATTCAGTCGTCGTCCGAACGTTAAATTGAGAACTTGTCTCGTCGTTTCGGTAGACAAGTTCAAATCAAATGTATATCTATTTTAGAAATGATTTATATATCTTTTCATATATTAGTTTCCTGGTTCCTTGAAAGTCGTTTTGCAATTTCTTCTCTTCTTCTGTTCTGATTTTATCTTTACTTTTCTTGACTAGTCGTTTAATTTTCCTCTTTTTGTGTCTGTAATCATATTGAAGTCTATTTTTCTCCTCATCGCTTGGACTTGTGATGTAGAACGTTCTCTCGTACGTTTCTTTCTTTTCTTTTTGGACTGGCTTAATTTCATCATTCCACCATGCATCATCAGATTTTCTTCCTACAACTACCGCGCCACATACTTTAATCGCAGTTTTAATAATTATATCCCGCAGCGTTAGTTTATCTTATTCTGAAAATCTATTCGCACTTCCGGTTCTGTAAATTTTCAATCTTGATACTAATAAAACAATATGTTCTTGGGCTGGCACGCGAACATATTTATTTTAATCTGTTCGCAATCTAATTAGATAATCAGCAGGAAAGACGTATCTTCGAAATTCAAATCAAAGATTCGGATTTGTGCGGGGAATAAACCGAATGCACCAGAGTTGAAACCTTGAACCGCCGGTACATTATAGTAATTAGACCTCTTTCACAGGTATTAATTAATAAAAAAACATATTTTCTGCGTAAATGTTCTTTGTTTGCATTGACAAACAAAAATTTAAAAATTACAATTCAAAGGAAAAACTACAATAATGTTTTAATGTTTAAATTTAATTTTGATAGGCCTTCAAGCTACAAGGATTATTATGTTTGATTTGACAATGTTTTCATTTAATTAATTATACATAGTCTCCAGTGAATCTTAATTAGCTATAACTTTCATAAAAAGGTGTGCACAACAGTATTGCAAAAACGTCACCATTAGATGCTGATAACACAATATATTCTTAGTTTAACGTGATACAAATTTACCATTTTCTACAACCAATCGAATTTCTTCATCGGCGGGAAAATAGTATCTTCGAAATTCGAATTGCCGGTTCTGATTTGGCTCGGGAATAAGTCAAATATATCCAAGTTGTCCAAATGCATATTTTAGTACTTTATGAAAAGGAGTGTTTTCCGGAGGAGAACTGGACCTGGCAGTGAGATGAGGCTATTTAGGAGAAGTCCCGGCACGTGCATTTAGTCTGGCACACGAAGAAGAAATAGGATAGCGTTTGCCATTGGGATTTCATACGGACTCTAGTGAATCGTGATTTGCAAAAGCTTTAGTAAAACTGTTTGGGGAGATTGGGCGATTTTTTCCTACTGGACAACACCTTATTTCATCTGCAGTCAAATTATCGACTGCGCCGCTTATACTATTGATTTTTATTCGCGAATAATTTTCATCTGTCCTATATATTCCATGAAGAGTCCCACTATAATCCAATATCGCAAAAACGTCACCATTGGATTTTGATAATACAATGTATTCTTGGTTTGGCCCAAGAACATAGTTCGCATACTCTATTCGCATTTGAATTGGTTTATAAGAAGGAAAAACGTATATTCGAAATTCAAATCGCTGGTTCTGGTTGGTGCAAGGAATAAGCCGAATATGGCCAAGCTGTTCTATTGCACATCCAAGTACTTGAAGAGAAAGAGACCTTCCCGGAGAGGACCTGGACCTGGCACGCAGAGGAGCCTCCTGAGGTGAAGTCCTGTCAGGTAAATGTTGTCTATCATGAGAAGAAGAACCAGAGTTGTGTTCGCTATGAGTATTCGATAGGAACTGTAGTGAATCGTGATTTGCCAATGATTTGTTGAAACCTTGTGGGAAGATTGGGTGACCTCTGCCGACTGGACAATCTCTCAATTCATGTGGGGTCAAATTATTAACTGCGCCACTTATCATATTTATTTTGATTCTCGCATGAGCTCTATGTGTCGCATATATTGCTCGGAGAAGCCCGGAACACTCTAATATTGCAAAAACCTCATCATTGGATGTTGATAATACAATATGTTCTTGGGTTGGCACGGGAATATAGTTCGATCTTGTTAGCAACCTAATGGGTTTATTAGCAGGAAAAACGTATCTTCGAAATTCGAATAGTAGGTTCTCATTTGTGTGAGGAATAAACCGAATGTATCCAAGTTGTCCAAGTGTACATCCAACTACTATTTGTGAAGGCGGCCACCCATGAGGCAACCTTGCTTTGGCATGAAGAGGAGGCTCCTGAGGAGAAATCGTGTCAGGTGAATGTTGTACGTCAGAAGAAACAGAACCAGGGTTACGTTTGATATTAGGATTCCATTCGGGCAGTAGTGAGTCGTCATTTGCGAAAGCTTCATTAAAATTGCAGTTGGAGATTGGGTGATTTTCGCCCACCGGACAATATCGCATTTCGTCTGGGGTCAAATTATCAACCTCGCCGCTTATCATGTTTATTTTTATTCTCGCATGAGCACTATTTGTCGCATATATTCCTCGAAGAATTCCGCTATGCTCTAATATTGCAAATATGTCACCATTTGATGCTGATAAAACAATATGTTCTTGGGCTGGCACGCGCATATATTTATTTCATTCTGTTCGCAATCTAATTGGATAACCAGCAGAAAACACGTATCTTCGAAATTCGAATTGTAGATTCTCATTTGTGCGGGGAATAAGCCGAATGTATCCAAGTTGTCCAAGTGCGTATCCAAGTACTTTAGGAGAAGGAGGTCTACCAGAAGGCGACCTGTCCCTGACACGAACTGGATTCTTCTCAGGAGCATGAAGTATACGACGAGAAGGAGAAGAGCGACAGTGAACCGGGCGGGAAGTATCAAGGCAATCTCTGCTTGACTGCGAACTAAACTCTGCGAAAAGGAATAGAGGATTAATGTTTCTTGTTGAATAAACTTCAAAAAGAGTTTGATACTTCATTCTCATTTTTGGTATAAAATAGTTCAAAATCATAAGTAAAGGATCCTGTAAAGAAAAGGTGTGTCATAGAAATGTAAGGTTAAGAAAGGCTGAGGCTAACTGTCTTTAAACTTAACACAGCTAATTGTTTTATCTTCATTTTTGGAATTTATTATGAATTAATCAAAAACCAGCTAGAGTTTTTACAAACGTCATGTAAGTCTTTTGAATTGTTTTAAATTCAAAATAACATAAGTCCGAATATTAATGCATGGTAGTCACTTTTATATAATTGTGGTACCATTTTGGCTCAGAAATTATTATGATGTCAAAGAACTGTATTTAAAAACAAAATCTAATTTGCAAATAACTTCTCTTTATCTTAATAATGCAATCAGTTTGTGGAAACAAATTTTTTTTTCTCTTCATTGCAAATTCAACTTTTTTTTCGTAAGGTCAACTGTTCGGTGAAAAATCAACAAATGTATTTCTTTGTATTCTGTCTGGCCGAAACTGCATTTTCACGGGTTGAAAATGATCGTGTTTTTCCAAACTGAGCTTTTCAGTTGGATAATTAAGCTATCCTCGAATAAATTCGTCTTTGTAGGTTGAACATTTAACTATTTGGGTAAAAATTCTATTGTACTGCTAAAAGGTAATTTCTTTGTTGTAAGCCTAGTAGTATAATACGCACAAAGGGGAACAAGAGAGACGCTATTGATTCACGTATGTTTTCAGTGAGAGCCAATATATCTATGACGTTCTAATGCCCTCCGAGACGAGGAATACCGAGCCTGGCTTGCTTTCGCCTCGTTCATTGCTCGGTTCCGTCTAGTTTCCTCGGGCCTCGGTTTTCTCGGTTTCACTCTGACGCACTAGTGCTATTAATTAGCGTTCTTCCATGAAATTTAAAGTCGAAATATGATTACATATTATATTTTTTGTCCATTACTGATTATTTTGATCGTATGCTATTTTGTTGAAATTAAAAATGTATTTTGACAATTATAAATGTGTTTTGACAATTATAACAATAGAGTGTATAAAAGAGAAAGGTAAAATGATTGGTATATTTTTAAGTTATCTGGAGTATAAAGAATTCAGTACTAATTTAATTTTTCATATTTCAAAGTAGAATTTAAAATATTGTGGTGTCTCATATCTACGGTTTGTAAATAGAATATATTTGTCGGACCATTTAAAAAATCGAAAGTGCGTACTATTACCTCAATCACTTTGAATACTATATATTGTTTAAATTTTGTCAGTCATAAGACTCATATAAACTCATATGATCAGCACACAATCGATTTTATAATCCACCCCTACGAAAGACATGTATGTATGTTTGTATATTCATGTATTTAAACAAGTTCATAATTCGGGAATGCCTCAGCACTGAAAAGTTTCCTTTCAGCTCCCTAATGACGTGTATATCTTAGGGTTTGGCTGAGTCCTGAGAATGACAAAAATATAGCAGCTTCAAAATTTATGAATAATTTGTTTAGCGACTCGTCATTTTTAATGATCTGATATTCTCAAATTTTTCAGAGAGCTTCTAGGCTTTTTTTCATTTCCAGGTGTTCATGCGAGAATAGATTTTTCAACACTGCGATTAAAAAATTGTTTTATGTTATTTCAACCTTGGCCAACCGCAAGATATTAATTAATATTTAAATATTCTACAAGATTCCAACAAATTTCACATAGATTTTGCGTTCACTAGAAGGCTTTCTGAAATTCACCAATATTTCCAATTCTTAGAAGATGACACAAAAATTTCAAATATTGTAGTATTTTTAAATTATTAAAAAAGATTTCACAAGTATTTCCAAGAAGTTTTAAACTTTTTAAAAATCGTAACATAGTCGTGCTTGATACGAAATTCATCAGTAATAGACAACCAAGTATAATACGTAATCAGATTTCGACTTAAACTATTCATTAACGAACGCTAATTAGCATTAGCGCGTCAAAGTGGCAAAAGAACGCTCCCGCGAGATGTCCGCTCTGCTAGCGCACATCTATCCCATTCCTCGGAAAAATCAAGGCGAGGAACGAGAATGTATGCCACAAGACGAGGCAAAACGAGATGTGGAATACCGAGACAGCCGGTATGTCTCGTCTCGTCCCGCCATGTTCCTCGGAATTTCTTGCTCGGCAGCAGCACTACTATGACGTCATAATTGTTGACGACATAAATATACAAATGGCCATTATATAAATATAAGCTGGAAATTGGAACTTTATGTTCGGTCCACAGACCTGAGAAAGAGCCCTATTCATGCATGTATTATATGATTTATAATAATAATGATAGATATATAATATTGGTATATTTACCAATAGAATTCAAAATGACCGCCAGAGTGAACACGAAAGTATCGACGATCCTCATTTTGGCAATGCAGAGAAAAAACTGATTAATGCTTCAGTGAATAAGTGGATAAACAAATTTCACAAAAGCATATTCTATTGCACCATTAGAGTATAAATATATACGTAAGTAGTCGTTATCTCACATATATGTTAGATGACGGCGTTATTAGTTTCAAGGTTGTCCTTCGGAGATATGAATATCAAAATTTCATCTCAAATGAAAGGCATTCGTTTTAATTGGATTTAAACTATGCATGTAACAAACAAATTTATTTAAAAAGAAAGTTCGTTAAATCATTTAAAGCCACAGAGAAAAATTATGTGAAATAAAGAACAGACAATAACATGGTAAAATACGTGTGCTTTATTTTGTATTCTCCAAATCAAATCAAATATTCTAACCAAAAAAGAATGAAATCTTTCAGTTTTCAAGGTATTTACCATGAAGTATGAAAAAGTATAGCCGTAATAAGTGTGAGTAGAGGACAATAACCTACTGTAAAACATAAGATTTAAAAAGATGCGTACCTTACTTCACCTTTAAAATGACTTTTTCGACTTGTTTGAAAAAAATTTGATTTCCTGAATGTTAAAGTTGAAATACTTTGTCAAAAATTAATTTTATTAATAATATCCACGCATTTGCTTGAAAATCAATCATTTTAAGTTAGCATCTTAACGATTTTATTATCAATTTATGTATTTTGTTTTAAATTTTCCTTTTTTATAGTAAACTATGTTTTGGATTAAAATTTTGAATGCACGCTCAAAAGTTTAACAACATTGTTGAAATTTAATTTAATCAATTGTATAGAAATTTTTAGTTTCTAGGATCTCTGGTACTATGCGTGTCTATAAGTCTTCAGTATTATTTCATCTCTGAACTGTTACCCTAATATTCGTTATGGATAGTTGTTTGTCAGATAGATTTCCCTGGGACGAGAAAGTACTGATTAATGAGCGACATATTGGAAGAGATTTGAAGAATCTGGAATTTTCTGCGTAATTTCGAGAACAAGTAGCAAGTGATACTAAGTTTTTGAATAATGGCAAATTATCTTACAAAATACCTTTGATTCTGAACATTCATTGTCCACGTAAATAATTCCAGATAATAATACATCTTTACGATTCATAGCGTATAAAAATTTGTTTAATAAATTAAAATTGTTCACGTATTTGCCAAATATCTTAAACAAACAAATATACCCATAACATTCGTAGATTGTGTGATTAATTCTAGAAAATTATATCTTTTAATGATTCACTATACATAATGTTTCATTCAAACAAGAATAATTGCTCCTACAATCTCAAATCTGGTAAAAAATACTTAAAAACTTGTAACCTAATGAATAAAAATAATTAAAGTCTAAACAAATTAACAATAAAACATTTGTAGCATGATTTCTACATAAAACGGTTATTTTTCCTATTTTGGGACATTTTCCGCGCACAAGGTTCAAAGTTATTTGGTGAAAATGACTCTTTGAACATTCATTAAGGGCTGCCTAAACATCACAATTGGATGCTGAGAATACAATATGTCCTCGGATTGGCACAAACATTGCGTTCCACTAGCAAGAGGATTGATTTATCGTCAGGTAAAAGATATCTTCCAAATTCGAACCGAAGGTCAGAAATTCGTCAGAAATATCGTGAACCGCTATCTGAATAGCCGCTTTAAGTTGCCATATCGTTTGAAGATGTATACTCAAAATTTGTGTGTGCTATGCGAGAATGCTCCATTTGGCATAAAATAGTGATTCTCTACTAAACCCTTTCCTTACCAGAAGGGAAGAAGTTTTTTTTGCGAAGATGCTGATATATCAGCATCTTATCTTATCTTAACTTTTGCCAGAGACGGCACCGTCAAAAACCGCAAATAAATTCCCTTGGAAGAAACAGCTGGCCATACAGTGACTTCCAGGGGGTAAAGTGTTTCAAATCTGCTACATGTGGATTTTACCTTCCTCGAAAATGATATCGTTGTTTATTTACGTAGCCATTTAGCCAAAAATGTGCTCAATCGCTGAAAACATTGCGATCTCGATCGATGTCTCCATAATTGACTATTTGAAGAATCTACTTGGAAAAATCTACCAGCTTGTCCGCCGCACCATTTATTAGGATTTGATGTGTAGAGATTTTGAAAGGATAAAGTTTTGAAAACCTCTTCAGGATTATTCTCAATGTTTCTCTGCTTAGATCTAGTGCTTGCACTGCTCTAAGTATTAAGGGTTATTCTGAAAATATTCCTCCACCTGTATAATCTTTTTACATTGTCATCTTAATGAGAAGGTAATGGTTTCATGTAGAATTTTATTTTGTGGGTTCTCATAATTTCTCCTCGTTTTAAAACCTCCTAATCGTAAAAAACGATACTTGCGAAGGTTTGTGTTTGTAGTGTGCCTCTAGCCTGTCTGTAGCCTGTCTGTAGTCGTCAGACACGATTACGGAAATGCAAAAATTTTTAGCCAAACAAGGCCCTATATGACAAAATGTTTTTTTAAAAATTTAACACTCTTTAATTCAGAAAAGCTTCATAAATGAATAAATCTGTTTTTATTCTGTAGGTTTCAAAACAATTGCTTGTTGAAAAAAAATGTGATTTTTTTATTGAATTATCTCCAGCATATCATGAGATAAAAAGCAATATGAAGAAACTGTTAATATCTTTAGACTTTGTAACAAATTGAAATCCACGATAATATTAAAAATATTACAATAAGAATTTGCTCAATTATGTTTTACTGGAATCATTTTCGTTTGAAAAACTTTTGGCTTTTCATTTCTTTTCGTCTCTTGAGCGGTTTCTCAATTTTTTCTAATTTTTTCCAAAGCTTGTGTCGTTTTTACAAAAATTTAGTTCTTTTATTTTTAATGTGGTTTTTCGCGAATAAAACAAAAACTACGCGTCCTATCTGAAAAGTGGCTCATGATGCATTCTTAGATCTTTTTTTGTTGTTATTTTTAATTAAAAAACTAATAGTTTTAGCCCGCCTTATGAATAGTTTGAATATTAATTTTTGAGTTTTATCATAAAAGGGAAATACAGCGTCACTAGCGGAAGCGCTGCAATCATCAAACTGTCAACACCAATATAAATATGATTCGATAACGACATGTCAAAATGGTGGCCTTTGTTTACTTTGTAAATGGAGAGAGGCTGGAAAAGCTTAAGTTAATGCCGAATGCATTAACATTTTTTTTTTACAATTAAGCAAGTGCAATTTTGTGATTTAGTCTCTGTTCAAAATTTCAAAATTTAGATTTGAAAAGCGACGCTTTTAAGTTTGATATTAATGTGAAGTAAATAACCTCGCCTGTTTTGACTTTTTTCCGAATTCAATTTCCAAATTTTCTTTTATAATTGAGCGATCGCAGCGATTCGTCAGAATAGAAAAACAATTGAAAATATTCGTTTTTTTTAGTGAATTTAACTGTTGGTGGCGTTATTTTATTATTATTACTCCACTGAACTAGATATATAATTTTTAGGCTTAAGGTGTAATCTTCATAAGTTTTAGCGTAATACGTAGTGAGTTAAATATTTTGAAATACCGCATATCTGCCGTCCAAAATTTTCGATTCAGCAATATGTAATACGTGCTAGTTTTATTTTGTAACAACGTTTCAAGCACCCCGCTACCGTACGACCCTCTGGGCCTAGGACCAGAAGTGGGGAGCGTACCACTTCCTGGTTCTAATACACAAATCCTGATCCTGCAGCGTCAGTCTTGTGCTCCCTGCGCTATTTCCCGGTTGATATCTAACTGGTGACCAACACAATCTAATACTACCTCGACTCCCGCCACCATCTTCGACAATTTACCTGTGACCATTCTGTGAATATCCGGTAACTACCAACCTGTTCTCGGGCTTCACCACGCCGTCGTGTTTAAACATCGCTTGTGGGACAGCAGGACCCACCAGCCCTGTAAGTTGGTTAATAAGCCATTTTCATATGCAATTTTTCTCTTATTGACTTCAGCTGTCATCTCGACGTTCCGAAATCCCCCCTATGCCTTAATTTACGAGATCCCTCACAATTTTTGCAAAAATTACGTGGAAATGTATACTTTACTGTTTTTTTTTTTCACATTTCTGTAAGAAATTTGTACATTTTTTGGCATATTTTAGCAAACAAATAAATTTTTCGAAGTGTTGTTCTTACTTGAAACAATTTTATCCACCAAAGAAATAATAAATTTTCCACGACTTCATGATTACCAATATTTCAAGATATTGCCAAAGATGTAAAAAATTTGAAAGATTTTAGATCACTAAAAAAATTTCAAACATTTTTTAAGAACTTAAATAATGTCTAGAGGATTTCAGAGAATTATAAACATTTTAGCATATTTATAGAAATTCCAAGGCTTTTCGAAAATTTTAATTAATTATCATTATACTATATATTATTATACATATTAATAATTATTTCTTATAATTTCGGAGGATATGGAAGAATTTTACACGACCTACAAGGTTTTATGATATTTTCAAAGATTCCAAAAAATTTTATAAGGTGTCCGAGGATTTCAATAGTTTTATGGAATTTTAGAATTGCTCGAAGTATCTCTTTAAAGCTTCTAGGATGTGAGGAAATATAATTCAATTTTAAAGACTTTCATAGGATTTTAAATTATTTTAATGGATTTAGAAGAATTTTTTTACAAGAAGCGAGGGATACCATATAGGATTTCAAGGATATAAAGAGATTTTTAAATTTTGGTTTACTTAATTCAGTGGAATTTTTTGTTTTTTTAAATCCATTTGAATGCTTTTGAATTAGCTTGAATTGTTTTGAAGTCTTATGAATCCAATTCCTTTGAATTATTTTTAATTAGAGAAAATGAGCATTTACATTGCAAATGAATATTAGTCATTATTTGTTATTTTTGATTTCAGAAATGAGTATCGTTTGTTCACACTTGCGGTTTAAGTATGTCACTTTTTCGAGGTAAATTAGCCTGTGGCGGCCCTGACAATAATAAATTCAAAAAATGAACTGAATAAATTAAGATTAAGTAACTTTTTCACTTTAACTTCCTCTTCCACTTTTTTAAATTCACTTCGGTACTCTTTTTTTAATTTTAACCGTTACAACTCTTTAAAAAAAAAATTTGAAATACGCAAAAGCGGAAGTGAAAATAAATATAAAAAAGTTACACAATCGCCCCCTTAGTTTCTCATTTTCTGTGTTTTCAATATCATATTTTTGTAATGTTTCGTCCAAATAATAAATAAATCCGTCCTTTTGTGATTGAGCTTTCTCAAATGATTTAAAATCTGTTCTATAGAAAAAAATTGTCAATGTCAGCAACTCAAGGCTTCCAAACCTAGGGCCATCATCTATTTCCTTAGCAAACTTTTTATCATTGCGGTTTAAACAAAAATTATTATCATTATTATTATCTCCAGCAATGAATCGATTAAATACTGAATAAATTTAACGAATGGAGTGGCGAAAAATCACAAATTCATTTTACCTACGAAAGTCATTAAGTAAAAATATTTTCGAATTCTTTGATAAATTCGGTAATTAAACGGTAGACTATTATAAACTTTTGTCCGAACCCTCTTGAAAACGCGCTATTGCATGCACATGAAACTTTACTGCCGCTACATGGAACTTTACCTCCTCTACATAAAACTTTACGCCCGCTACACATACACTGCACCTTACAAGTGAAAATATGGAGGAATTGATCTTTATATTTGAAAAAATTGTATTGCTAGACCCGGCAGTCTCCCTGCTGCAACGTACGCTATTTCTTCCTTTCACCTATAATCTAAAATTGTCAAGTACACCAAACATCCTCTATCTGCTTCACATGTTTGTTTTTAAGAAAGGGGACAAAAAGTATGGTGTGTATCAAGCGCGTAAGGCTATTTTGACGAATGTGACTGCCGCCCTCGCTTCGCTCGGGCAGCAACTTCACACTCTCTAAAATAGCCTTCTTTACGCCCTCGATACACGATACACTATTTGATCAAGCAGGCTGAATAGATTGTATGGAAGGTTATGATCCACGTAAAAAAAGCGTTTACCAGCAAAATGATTTTGGCAGATTTAATCGCGATAATCGAAATATAAGAAAGAATGGGGAGGGGGAAATAACTTCCAAAATTCCTATCAAAATCCAGAAGGGTTGCTAGATCGTGAGAATAAATGTTTTAGAAATTCTAACATTGAATCAAATTATCCACCTCGATATCCAAATAATTAATAATAACAAACAAGAGTGCTAACCAGAGAAATAATTCTTTCAGTAATCCAAATCGATCACATTTTGATTATGAAAATTCGCAAAATCGTGGTTCATATCCAGATTATAATGATCGAAATAAAGCTCCATATAATCAATCTCAAGGGCGTTATCAATGGCCAAAGGATTAAAAAAAAATCATAACCCTCGCGATCAAAGCAATATAAATACATATCAGCAAAATTATGCAAATGGACGGGCAGAGGATGATGTTTACAAACGAAATCATAATTACGCAAATCAAGTAAGCTTGCCTAGAGATACGAATGATCAATTGCAAAATAAAAAGGGGCTTATAATCATCAGCAAAATAGTCTGCCACAAAGTAATATAATCAAACAGACTAGAGTTATAAAAGTCGTGGAAAATAAAGATAATCGAGATGAATTTTTCTTCAATCAGGGTAACGCACATGCCTCGGTTCACTAAAGAGTCACACGATAGAGGCAAATCCAGGGCCCAAATATTTTAGAAAGCCTCTACCTTCAGATATGAGGGGCGAACTGTTAGAAAACGATGAAAATACGATAGATAACGAGTTAGATAAATGTCCAATAATTATTTTAAATCTCGAGAAAATAGAAACAGATGCATTAATTGATACAGGTAGCGAAGTAACTTGTATTTCTGATATCTTTTATGAAAATAATCATAATATTTTCAAAGAATGCGAACTTTAATCAATTTTAGGAACCGCCATTGGTTCACACACTGCAACCAGAAATATAAAATTTAAGCATCATATTTATGCAAAATTCAGAGTGGGCGGCTGGGATTATTAAACTCATTGATAAAAATAAATCGATTAAAATTAAACTGGTAGAAGAAGATGTAAAAATAATTCGCATAATAATAAATGCAGAAAATGCCCAAAAAGAAAGATACATAGAATGTTTAGAAAAATATTTAGAACCCGAAGAAAATGTTACAAATATTATAAAGGAAATTAATACAATTGAAACTTATGATAATGCCCAGGATGAATATGCATTTACAGATGTACAAATAACAGCAAAATTGCCCCTCCGTACTGTATCAAACGCATTAGAAAAAGGGCGATTCTACAAACTGATATCTCGATATAAAAAAATATATTTTCTGGAAAATCGATTAGGATACCTGTAAGTAAAAAGCGTGGGTTCGCAACTGAACTGTATGAGGAAAAGAACTGTTAATTTCGTTTTTATTTTTTCGCTTTTGAACTAATTTTAGTAAGAAGTTTTCTCACTTACAAAACAATATCGAGATACGGAGATTGGTTAATATTTCCTTCACGACCTCCAGATTTTTGATAAATTTAAGAAGGTTAGGAATAAGGTACGAACTAATTATTACAAAGAATTGAAGAGCAGCAATACAAACAATACAACAACAAAAAATAAATCAATAAAATGATGTGTTGATATGTTATCAATTTCTTAAAATTGAAAAATTATACATAAATTTTTTTCAAGAATTTTTTAGTTCACAGGGCCATTTAGACATAGACATTTAGGCATAGACCATTTAAAATATAAAAGCTCCATACGTTTAGAGGGGAGTTGAGACGGACCGTTCAATTTTCATAATTAGAATAAAATCAAAAAGCTAAGGGTCAATATTCATATTGATACACTTCTAACTCATAGGTGGACAAGCAGGTGGAACGAAGGGATTATTCACTTTACCTAAGTTGGAATTATTTTTATTAATTGTGTGTTTTATATCACTTAAAAATGGCCCACAAAAACTCCGAAGACTTTTTGCACTCGCTGGTAAAAGGTTCAAAGTCGCATTGAAGAGTAAGAATAAAATGTTTCAAAAGTAATTTTTTAAAAGTTTTTCTTAAACTTCTTCATAAAATATTGTTTATAGATATTTGTTTTACGAAGAACTCTTCTTATACAAATTCACGACAAGGAAATAAATTTGAATTGTAAAAGTCAAATTTGTAAATAATTATTTAAACAAATTTTCAATAAATTGAAAAAAATTTCAAAAAAAAATTCGGTGACAAATTTAAAAAAAAAACTCAAACAAATTTTCGAACAAAATTTCCATAAAAAATTTTCAAAAAAGATTTAAAATAAAATTCAAACAAATTTTCAAAAAAAAATTTGAAATAATTTTGAAAATTTTTCAGAATGAGCAGACCACTTTTGCACACTACAAAAAATTTCGAATTATTTTGACCCGCTAAGCCTTCCAACCCCAGTTTTAAACCTTTATATTCATGTACATTAAGTAAAAGAATAATTTAGACCCAAATTAGTGGAAAAAATCAATAGTCTAGCTCAAACAGCTTTTCCACGTTATAAAGTATATCCTGGTACATATATCTAAGAAAACTGATAAAAATTATTGCATAAATTAGAACTTCAATTTACCCGCATCTCGGAAACCAAAATTAAAATCTATTCGCAACCGGTAAATTATAGTAATTAGAGCTCTTTCACAAGTTTTTAATATAAAAAATCATAATATCTTACGTAAAACTTCATTGTTTGCATTGACACAATATTTTCAAAAATATCAATTCGAAGAAAACAACTACAATAATTTTGAAATCTTTAATTTAATTTTGATCCAACTTCAGGCTACAAGGATTATTATGTTTCATTTGACAATTTTTTCCTTGCAATTTTTATACACAGTCTCCAGTGAATTGCAATTTTGCAACAACTTTCATAAAAAGGTGTGAGACTCAAACGACTTATATCTGTATTACACATTTTACGAAGAAACCCAGTATACTCCAGTATCGCATGAACGTCACCATTATATGTTAATAAAAGAATATATTCTTGGTTTGGCGAATTGCCGGTTGTGATTTAACTCGGGAACAAGCCAAATATATCCACGTTGTTCAAGTGCATATCCTAGTACATCATGAAAAGGAGTCCAGTCTGGAAGAGAACTGGACCTGGCATCAAGAGGAGGCTACTGAGGAAAAGTCCGGGAAGGTGCATTTTGTCTGGAAAAAGAAGAAGAACCAGGATAGCGCTCGCCATTGCGGTTCCATTCAAACTCTAGTGAATCGTAATTATCAAAAGCTTTAATAAAACTGTTTGGGAAGATTGGGTGATTTTTGCCTACTGGACAACACCTTATTTCATCAGCAGTCAAATTATAAACCGCGCCGCTTATTATATTTATTTTTATTCGCGAATTATTTTCATCTACCCTATGTATTCCATGAAAATTCCCACTATAATCCAATATTCCAGAAACGTCACCACTGTGTGTTGATAATACAATATATTCTTGGTTTGACCCAAGCATATAGTTCCTATGATCCATTCTCATTTGAATTAGTTCATAGGCAGGAAAAATGTACAGTCCGAGCTCCGAGAATGGCCGTTTTCGGGGCTGTAGGAGAGTATAATTCGAAGAAGCCATAAACCCCCACTCTAAGCGCTGTCACGCTCGACTGCGTGGATAAAAATTCAACTGACCAACTCCGAAAAAGGCCGCGCGTCGGGTAGGTTAAAAATCTATCTCGAACATCGTTTTATGTACCTAGTCTACATTTTATGTGTACAAAAGTGATTCATGTTGGATTATTTCGTTATAAGCCCGAGCTTAAAGGTATGTAAAACATTAAAATCGATCATTAGCTATGGTATGTTCGATTCTTAGAATAAATGTAAACAAAGCGTCAAAATGACAAATATTTCACCTCACTTTTAACGTAACCTGTGAAATCTCGTGCAGTACATTCATGATCAATTACTGTGTCGTATTGCTTGTTTTTTGTTGTTTGTTAAACAAAGA
>CAKNWT010000203.1:0-11556 GCA_932066315.1 Andricus coriarius | reverse complement strand
ATTTTGATGGGTCTCTTTACTGTTGAAATATCGACGTAAGCAATCCTTCTCTTAGTTGTTTGTTGAATTCAGTCACATCGTTCCTGCAGAAATAGCAATCCCCTTCACAAGTGGGTTCTGACCATAAAGTTGGACTTTGCAATTTTAGGTCTTTAATATTTTTAATTTTATGCCAATGAGTCAGTTGTGATCTACGATTCTCGCATATTTTATGTGGCACCCATTCTTTATCCTGATCAGAAACTGTGAGATTATAACAATCTTCGTAAATCCTTCTGATCTGCTCAGAAATTTTTCTAAGAAATTTTGGTGGAAAGAATTCACTGCATACGTAACAGAATGAATCAGAGTCTCTGTTGCGATGATGTTTTAAAGTAGTAGATTTACGATCAACTTGTGATTTAGGAACTTCAGATTGTCGAGTTGCGGATTTGTTTCTTTCATTCATAAATGCCATAAATATATGACAGACCCACACATTAGGGCTCCTGGTCCGATCGCAGGTGAGTCTGCCATCCTGGGAGTGATAACCCTCATACCTCCCCAGCGCTAAGTATGAGGGCTTTCCGACTTTGACGAGGACAAAGTCAACTCGTCGTCGGACACACTACGGCTTCATCCTCACACCCTAATGCTCCCCTGCAAGGCAGTACGCTTCTACTGGCTTCGTTACTCCAACAGATAGTGATACGAATCATTCTACACATTGCCTTGCAGGGCAGTTGTCATTGTTCACATAATCTGTCGGAGTAGCAGGATTTCGTCACTCCTTCAAGCAACAAGATCATGCTGAGACAAAATAACAAAAATGCATGCATGATCTGATATCCAAACATACACTTATGCAGTGCGAGGACGTGCGAATTGCTGGTTCGCACGGTTCTTATCTGGACAATGCTGTCAAGGGCATCAACTGATTTTCGACTAGCTTTTAATTTTCACTGAACGAGGAATTGGATGAGTGGCGAGTCTGGTTCGTTGCATTAAGAGTTTTTCCGAAGTTACGTATCAAAGATTAAAGGCTGGGACCATGGTACCGAGCGGACTCAGAATTTGTATTCAGGAACCTAGAAAACATAGGATATAACCACTTTGCATTGAAAAAATGCATGTCTCACATAAAATTACCAATTCAATGTTTTTTTAAGGTTAGGAACGAAGCGTGACGTCATAAAACCACAACGACTCCGGATACATACTCAGCGACCTCAAAAACATAGGATATGACCGCTTTTCATAGGTACGAATCATGTTTCACCTGAAAACAGCGATTTTCATGTTTTTTGAGGTCAGGGACGAAATCTGACTTGATGAAGCCAAACGGACCACGGGTTCGGTTTCAGCGACCCCAAAACCGTAGGGGAAGCCTATTCTGGTTTCTGGGGTAGACAAATTTTTCTTTGTGGAGCTGTGTTATTTATTATATATTCTGTTTAGTCTATATTATATTTAAATAAATATTTTTAAATCTTCCAAAGAATTTTCAAGATCTGTAAAAAATTTTACGGGATTCCAAACGATTTTAAAAAATTGGGGGTATTTTTATAAATTATTAGGAATTTTCAAAATCTTAATAAAATTTAAAGTCATTCCAAACGATTTTAGAAATTAGGGCATTTCAACAGATTTTGAAGAATTTTTAAACATTTATCTTATACATACATAAATCTATGTCATATTTAAAAAGCGCTTTACAAAGTTTAAGGAGATTTCAAATTATTTGAAATATTTTCGAATTTTTTTTTTAATTCCAAGGAATTTTCAAGAGCTTTAAATAATTTCAAGGGATTCCATACTGTCTTAAATGTATTAGGGTATTTTTTTAAATAACAAGGAAATTTTAAGAGCTTTCAAAATTTCTAAAGGAATTCCATGCGATTGTAAGGATTTCATGATATTTTTAAAAATTCCAAAGAATTTCCAAGAGCCAAAAAAAATGTAACAGATTTCAAAGCTTCTAAGGATTTTTCAAGAGCTTAAAAAATGTCAAGGGATTCCATAGAATTTTGAAAATTTTAAATCTATATTATAGTATAATTAATATTATTAATAATTCTTATTTATTATAATTAATTACGTCTCAAAATTATCATCAGATTATATTAAAGCGTGATGGAATGGAAAATTTCACTTGTTTTTCTTCTTTCGCTTTTAAGACGAGTGAAGGAAAACAAACACGAATTTCGTAATTAAAGACAAATTTTATTTATCTCTACTCATTGTATGAAGAAATCGATTTGCACACACAATTAAATCATTATTTTCTAGATTTCAAACATATTTTTTTATTTTTTTATTTCTCTTTGTTCTTGAAAATGCATCTCCTTGGCTAAAAATTTAACAGTTTTGTTGAACATTAATTTTTTTTGTCGACAACTAATTGGTTTAACGTAACATTTAACTATTCCCTTTTGTGCTGAAAGTTAATCTCTTTTTTTACACGCAAATTCAACCATTTAGTTGAAAATTTATCTTTGTTACATAAAATTCAATTATTTTGCCAAAAGTCCATCTTTTTTAGAAGAAAATTATCTTTAAGTTAAAAATACAATAATATTGTTATTGGAAAATGTATCGTTTTGAGATGAAACTTCAATTTTTCGGTTGAAAATTCATGGTTGAAAGATTAACTCCTTTTTTCAAAATAAATGTTTTTTATTTATAATTTATGTTTTCAGTGCAAAATTATCTATGTAGTTTAAAATTCAACTATTTTCTCAAAAACTATTTTTTTTTTCAGTTGAAAATTCATTTCTGCAACTGAAAACTTAACTATTCCGTTTTTTGATGAAAATTAAACTTTTTTGGTTGAAATTAAACGTTTTCTCAAATATTTTCTCTTCATTTAAGAAGCTGTAAATCTTCTAGAAATGGAAATCGGAACTAGATTATTCTAAAAAAAACACTAAAAAAAATATACAGTTCAGATATGATACAATGAATTTTCCAAAAGAATTATGATTCTAATTTGGAAGAGGAAATTTTCGAGAACAATATTAATTCTGACTTGGAATAAGGAATTTTTGAAAAAGATTTACAACTGTGAGTGGGAAGAAGAAATTTTCTAAAAGAGTAACAATTTAAATTTGGAACGTTGAATTTTCGGAAGAAATTCTGATTTTGGTTTAGAACAGAGAACTTTCGAAAAACAATTATAAATTTAGATCTGAAACAAGGAATTTTCTAAAGAATTACAATAATTTGGTCTCTGAATGGGATATTTTTTAAAAGAATTATCCTTTTGATTTGGAACAGGAATTTTTCGAAAAGAATTATAATTCTGACTTGCAACAGGTAATTTGAAGAAAAAAAATTATAATTGTGACTTATAGCAAGAAACATCCAAAACAAGGAATTTTCAAAAAAGTATTATAATTCTGATCGAAAACAAGGCGTTTTCCAAAAATAATTATAATTCCCAGTTGAAAGAGATAATTTTTCAAAAGAATCACAATTTACACCCGGTCCAACACGAAAAAAAACAATTTTATTCAAACAATTAGATGCAGATTGCGATATTGTGAAACGATTATGTCACCTCCAGCAAGGTTTTTCATCAAGTTATTTTTTTTTCGAAATGATGACATTGAATCATTTACACTGTCAATGTGTTTACCTAGCTTTATTGCTTTATTTTCGTGTCGTGTCTAGATTCGCCGAAAATATTTGCTTAATTTTTAATGAATTTTAATTAACAGCAGATTGTTATACTCTGTAATTTATTCTCGACATTTCTTTTCGTTTCGTTTTTATTTAGTAGTATTTAGAAATGTAAATAATCGACTTTTGTCTTAGGGGCCATCCATAAATCACTTAATTGGGTTGTCGCTCATTTTCGACAGCCCGCTGACCGTTGTGTTATTCCTGAACCCGCCACCGTCATTGACCATTATCACGTGACGTTTCCTTAAAATTACGTAAATTTACATAATATCAGAGAGAACAATAAAATGGATTTTTAAAATCTGTTCATTGCGAATTCTATAATCATTTAGATTAAGACGGTAGTTTGGTGCAACGTCCACATCAATATTACACTATGAGAAAATTCTATAAATTTTCAACTGAAGAATCCTGATATAATTTTGGAAATTTTATGCCTCGGCCCCCCTTTTTCATAAGGTATGATATTTTGTACTCAATATATAAAAAATATATCAATTATTTTTACTATAAGCGAGATTTCAAACAAATTTTAGGGAATGCAAATGATTGAAAAAATTTGCAGTGTTTTTGCGAGATTTAAATGCATTATAAAAGGTTTTAGGGTATTTCCAAGGATTTCAAAGGATTGCCTCAGTTTTCACAATTTTTCGAATCTTTTTCGAAATCGGATCACATGTTTTTTTTTAAACATCGAAATTGACAATTAGCGGTGGTTCTGTAAATATATAAATTCAATTCACCTAAAGAGAATTTTGTTGTTCGAAAAACAAAAATTGACGATTTTTGCCGACGTCAAAGCAGGGTCTAAATTTCGACTCGGGTTGTTTTCGATATTTTTTTCCGAAAATAAGACTTTTTTTATTGAAATTTAGTTTTCATTCAAAAATAAAGTTTTATGGTGTCATACAAAATAGAGAGGGATATAATTTAGTAGTCTCAACAACTTTTGCATCCAACTTTTTTCCTTTGAAGTCAATAAATTAATAAACTGAATTGAAAACAATATATTATAAAACAAAATCTTGAACGTGTTTCAAGTCTATCCTGTATGTGACTAATTTTGAGTTTAAAGATTTTATTAATTTGTATATATTTGCCTCTGAATGAGCCGAATATACTAATGTTTGGAAGCATATTTTTCTCTCATTTTCCATTTTATGTCATTCGTTGCAAAATTCTTTTGGAAATTGTGTTTCCCTTGAACTTTCTAATTTTTCATAAACTATAATGTTTCAATTTAGGAAAAATGATTCATAACATAGATTTGCAAATATTTAAAAAGTCATTGCAATTTCTAAAATTCATTTTTTCCCTAAGTAGAAGCAACTTCTGTTCCCATCATTTAAACAGATCGTAAATAGTCCAGCTTTTTAGGAGGAATTTCAAACATTTTCGTCAAATTTAATTGGCAAATGTCACGATTCTCATCGAATAGAATTCCAGCGTGAGGAAATGGAAAAGGTTAATGTTTGTCATTTAAAAATGTATATTAAGGTGGTCCAAAAATGCATTGGCAATTTTTTTCTCGAATCTTAATGCATATCGCCCGAAAATTTCTTCGAAAACACAAAAAAAATCCATTTTTTGGTTTTGAAAAAAATAATATTTAGAGGTGGCACAAAGAATACGAATAGAATATTAATTTTTAAATATCCTCTCCATAAGTCTGTTTTATAGGGTTTCAAAAAAAACTCATAAGTGAAAAAATGAGTGTTGGGAGTTTTTAGAACTAATTATGATTTTTTTACATTTTTCTAAGTGGAAATTGTTTTTAAGATATAAAATACTACTTTATACTAATAATTGGATGTTTACATAAATTGTTTACACCATTTTTTGACCAATATTCTCTCAGAACAAAAATATAAAATCGCGGTTTTTTCTACAATTTTCCACTTTTTGTCGAATTTTGAATTAGATTGAGGTAGTACTCAATTAAGTTTAACAAATATAATTCTTCAAACAATTCATTATGATTGCTAGTAATATTTAATTAAATATTTAGTTATTTAATTAAATTCAGCAAAAATAATTTTTTGAACAAATTATTATTATTTATAGCTATCTTCTTCTATATTAATACAAGATAGTTGCGGTCTTTTTATACAATTTTTAACTTTTTCCACTTTTCATTTAAAGTGAAGTGATAATTAATAAAAGATTAAAAAAATTATTGTTTAAATAATTGATTATTATTGTTAATAATATTCTGCTTGCTTGTAGGTAGAAAGTTGCTGTTTTTTCTGAAACATTTAAGTTTGCTTTGCGTTCTTAATTATAAAAAAATAAATAAACATCAGTGAGAATCATATATTAAACAATCTCTTTCTTTTTTGTCAATATATTTTCTTGAAAGAAAATAAATGTACTATTTCAGGTTTCCTTATTATTATTATATTATTATATTATCATATATTATTACATTATTATATTATTATATTATTATATTATTTTTCAGGAATAAAGCAAATTTCTAGTATTACTCTAAAAAAAGATCGTCATAAACAATTGTTTGAAGAAGCATGTTTTTTAACTTGCTTCATTTATTACTTTACTAAGTAAAATGTAAGTAAAAAGTTAATAATTTCATAAATAATTGCAACTATCTGGCATTATTAAGGAAGAAGTTAGTTATAAACAATAATAATTTATTTAAATACTTACTATTGCCAAATTGAAACATTAATAACTCACTCCAAGTAAGAGGAAAGACAAATAGTTGAAAATTAAGAAATGTCTCGACTACTCGAATCAATAATTTTCTACTGATATTTAGTGAATCACTTTTCGCTAATCGAATCAGTAAGATTTCACCAGAAATTATTTAAATTTTACAATTTAGATTAATAGAGACCTCAAAATTTATTTTGCATAAAAAACCTACACAATATGGAAATAGCCCTCTTAGAAGATAATTTTTTTTCTAATTCTCAATTGTCTTAACTTTGTTTGAACAATTAGAAGACGAAATGTTTTGAAATCGAAGCAGTCTACGTGAATTTTACAATGTCACAATATCACCTTATTTTCTCAGTAGAATTGAGAATGTAACACCATCGCGTTATTTTATTATACTTTTCGATTTTTCACGTTTCCCAGTTTTATAACATATTGAAAATCATTATATACAGTCGTTAGTGAATTTTTTTATTCGCATGAAGCAATTGGTTGCTTTCCACTACTGAATTAGCAGATATTACAACTAATCGAATTATTAATTTTCTACTAATCTTTGGTGACTCAATTTTCCTACTGATTCAAGCTGATGCTCATTCAAGGCAAGTAATTATTAGAAATATTGTTAAACCATTGTAATATCCTACGGAAAATAAGGAAAATGTACAACGGAAAAGAATTTTATAGTAATTTACAGGTGTTATAGTCAAAAAGTTTAGTTTTTTTTACTTAGGATGACCACTGTTTAGAATATCGCAGTTAGATCATTTTGAACTTAAAAGTGCAAATGATCGTACATTTAAATTATACATATTCATAAAAAGGCTCTAAACGCAATGTTTAAATGTACATTTAAAAAAAGTTTAAAGCGTAAGTTTTTTGATGTTCAATAATGATTATTATTATCTCTTACTATTCTACCATTCCTTTAACGTTTAAACATAAAAGCTTTTCACGTTCTCGTCCTGATCACTTCAAAAAAACTGACCAGATTGGATTGAGATTAGGCACACGTCTTTATGGCCTGAAAGAAAAGGACGAAAATGAAAATTTTAAGCCAAACAACGTACGATACTAAAAGTACTCAAGAAATTTAAAATGTTGATTTTTGGAAGCCTTACAAGACTATTGCAACAACTTTTTGAATATTCTTGAAAAATCGAAAATGCGAATTTTGACCGCCCAAAATATAACAAAAAACCAAAAATTAGATTTTGCGGTTGAAACATAAAATACGGAAAAAAGATGTCTGAACAAAAATTTTGCAACAAAAAAAGATCTACAAATGTCTCATGAGCCACTTTTCAGATAGGACGCGTAGTTTTTGTTTTATACGCGAAAAACAACATTAAAAATAAAAGAATTAAGTTTTTGTAAAAACGACACAAGCTTCAAGAAAAATTAGAAAAAAAGGAGAAACCACTCAAGAGACGAAAAAAAATGAAAAGCCAAAAGTTGTCATGATAATCATGATAGTCATGATAAGCTGGAGATAATTCATTAAAAAAATAACCTTGTTTTCAACAAACAATTGTTTTGAATCCTACAGATTAAAAACAGAGTTATTCATTCATGAAGTTTTTCTAAGTCAAATAATGTTAAATTTTGAAAAAAGATTTAATTGTACCTTCTTTTTGTCCAAAAATTCTATTTAAAAAAGCAAAGTTTTTCTTTCCTCAAGTTTTTTCATATAGGGCTTTGTTTGGCTAAAGATTTTTTAATTTTCGTTTTTTTTTTAATTCTGAAAATGCTGTTAGTCTGATAATTTTCCTTCTATCAAAAAAATTTCAGAGAAATATTGTTCGAAATTCTGAGTACTACAGATAGCCGTGTACTAAATTTTTAATTATTGAAATGATATTTTTTAGGTCTTAAGAAAATGTGCCAAAGCTGAATCCAATCTGATAATTTTTTCGAAAGTTATCGTGCCTGCAGACTACATACTACAGACATACTACAGACTGGCTACAGGCACACTACACACTGAAACGTTCGCAAAAATCGTTTTTTCTAACTTGGGTGTTTTAAAACGTAGAGAAATTAAGAATACCCACAAAATCAAATTTTACATGAAACCAATACCTTCTCATTAGGGTGACAATGTAAAAAGATTATTCAGGTGGAGGTATATTTTCGGAATAACCCTAAATCCTCGATACCGAGAGCAGCGCAAGCACTAGATTTAAACTGTGAAACATTGAGAATAATCCTCAAGAACTTTGTGAAACTTCATCCATTCAAAATCTCTACACATCAAATGCTAACACATGCTGCGATGGCCAAGCAGGTAGAGTTTTCCTTTTAGATGCTTCAAATGTTCAATTATAAAGAAATCGATCGAGATCGCAATGTTTTCGGCGATCGAGCAAATTTTTGGCTAAATGGCTACGTAAATAAACAAAATTTTCATTTTTGGAGATGGGAAAATCCACATGTAGCCCAGTGAAAACACTTTACGCTCTGAAAGTCACTGTATGGCCAGCTGTTTCTTCCAAGGGAATTTATTTGTCGTTTTTGACGGTGCCGTCTCTGGCGAAAGTTAAGACAAGATAAGATAAGATTAGATGCTGATATATCAGCTTCTTCGCAAACAAAACTTCTTCCCTCATGAAAATAAAAAGGGTTGAGTAAAGAATCACTGTTTTATGCAAGATGGAGCATCCTCGCATCACGCCCACAAATTTTTTGGATAAATTTTCAAAGAATACGGACCTCATGACATTGTTACGCCGATCAACTCCAAACGTAGAGCAACTTAAAGCGGCTATTCAGAGAGCGGTTCACGATATTTCTGATGAATTTATGATATTTTTTCAGAATAATATAAACGAAGGCGTAGATGAGGCAACTTAGAAGGCGCTTAGCAGCATTAAAGATATAGAGGGCGCGTGGGTTATGTTACGAGATATCGTTGTTGAAAATCCAATTGAAGTATGTGGTAGCGCGGTTGTAGGAAGAAAATCTGGCTGTGCATGCTGGAATGATGAAATTAAGGCAGCCCAAAAAGAAAAGAAACTAATATATAAAGAGATGAAGGAAAGTAAAAATATAGAGCTTGCGAGCATGAGAAACAGCAAAGGTGAAATGGTATATGATACAGACGGGATAGTAGACGCTTCAAAAGACTCTATATAATACTTATTAGAAGGTGAAGATTTAGGGCAACAGAACTGCGACATAAAACATAACAAATTAGAAAACTTAATTGAGAAAGTCTGTATCACTGAAGTTAGAGATATAATTAAGAACTTAAAAAATGGTAAGGCTGCCGGTTTAGACAGTATTAGCGCTGAAATGCTTAAATACGGTGGCGAGTACGTACGTCACAGGTTGTGCGAATTGATAAATTTATGTATCGACACTGCACAAGTCCCACACGATTGGAGAAAAGCGATTTACAGAAGAAAATATATGGGAAGTCCAAAGTGGATTTATGCCAGGAAGATCATGTACAGATCAGATATTTAGCTCAAGCCAGATCACAGAAAGAAGCTTAAGAGTAGGAAAAAAAAGTTTTCTGTGCATTTGTTGACCTAGAAAAAGCATTTGACAAGGTAAATAGAAACAAACTTTGGGATGTCCTTGAAGAGTACGGAGTCCATAAATGGCTCCTACAAGCAATACAAACAATATATGCAGGCTGTAAAGCGAGTGTAACGGTTAATGGGAAACTGAGTGACTAGTTCGATATAATGCAGGGTGTTAGACAAGGATGCGTTATGCCCTCATGGCTATTTATCATTTTTATGGACAACTGTATAAGAATGGCCCTCTTCGACGAAGAAGGTGTAGATCTCGAAATGGTGAATCTGCGTGGTTTCGCTTTCGGAGATGACAAGATTGTTATGGCAGAGTTAATCGAAGACTTGCAAAGAATGTTGAAAAAACTTAATACAAGCATGAAGAACATGGGCCTCAAAATTAAGTTTGAAGGAAAAGGTGAGAAAACAATCTGCAACATTGTCCTGAATTATGAGAGTTCAGAGCAAATTGACAAATATGTATATCTAGGTAGCCTATTCACTTGTGAAGGAAAAATAGATGGGGACTATCATAGGCGCATAAAGGAGGGTAAGAAGGTTATCGATAGATCAGGGTCCATTTTCAGAAATAAATACAAAAAAACTAAAAGGACCATATATGAATCTATATTCGTACCGACTTTACTATACGGTAGGGAGACATGGACATGTCAAGAAAAGGACAAGAGTAAAATTAAAGCGATCTGCATTAAACCTCTGCGCGCAATATGCGAGAAAACACTGATGGACAAAGTGCGAAACGAGATAATACTCAAAGAATGTGATACAGGGGAGACACTAGTTAATATGTGGGAAAGAAATCAGTTAAGGTGGTTCGGACATGTTGAAAGAATGAAAGACGAACGACTGACCAAACAGGAGTATAAAGGTAAAGTAAGTGGCAGAATGCCCAGAAGTAGACCGCCGAAAGCATGGATAGAGTCTGTGAATGAGGCATTGATCCGAAGGGACATAAGAAGCCATGCAAACAGGAGAGCTTGCATATAAAAATGCATGTACGTGATGGGAGCTAGTGAAGTATGCCCGGACAGAAAAGTTTGGCGACAGATAGTTTATAAAAAGAATGTGAGTAGAGTGAATGACGCCTGAAACAAATACCTTGGATACTAATGGGCCCAAGTGGGGAGCCACACATAACAATTTTGTGAGGCTCTCCACGTGGGGTGATCGCTAGAGAGATTGATCAGCAACCTGGGTCGGAGCTGTGTTGCGGAGTGAATGTGTTATTAAAATAACACACACTACTACTTTCCAATCGAGCAATTCACGCCTACCCCGAAAGGGAAACAGCTTAATGTTATAATAATAATAATTTAAGATGTTCGTTTCTAAAACATGTAAAACTTTTAAAATCATGCAATTGTGCTCCTTAATGAAATTTTCCAGTTTACACTATTTTTTCTTTATTTCGCTTTTTTTTATTCCTGTATCTGTTCAAAAATAGTAATAAATTAGTTTTAACACCTTTTCATTTGTCATCCTGTACAATAGGTTCTGAAATGTGGTATCGTTTTTAAATACGCAGTTCCTTGACATTGCTATAATTTCTAACTCAAAATGTGACTAAAATTAACTGAAAATGACTTGGGTATGCACTAGAACAACGTGAACATGTTCGGTTTATTCCGCGCACAAATCGAAACCGGCGGTTCGAATTTCGAAGATATGTTTT
>CAKNWT010000199.1:0-14498 GCA_932066315.1 Andricus coriarius | reverse complement strand
AATTACGGAGGCCCTTTTTTTCGTTTTAACATTTCAGTTAATGTTATAATTGAGTTGAAGAGGGAAACAATCCTTCATAATCCAATTTTTCTCAAGATAAAAAGTGTAGAACTTTGATATAATTTCTTATTTTTAAATTTCAGGCAGAACATTAATTATGTTCATACCTTTTTGCTGAGTTAGAAGGAAGCAAATGTTTGCTTGTGATTAAAAAGAATTCTTGAATTTTTAGCATCGTGAGGTTGTTCAATAATTGATAAAAAGATTTTTTAATAATTCTATTCGTGGGATTTATAGCCATCTAAAATTTTAGAAGTGTGTAAATTATTTGTTTTTGATAAGTGTAACTTGAGTAGAATTTCTGTTTTAATGAAACTCCCATGAAACATATTTATTGTAGGGAATATTTTTAGGAATAAAGTAAGCCGCCTCAATGATAAAGATTAAAACTAAAATTAGAATTTTTATCTACAACTGATAAAAATCGAAAACGCCAACGAAGGTTTTTTATACATAAAATGAACAATTAAATATCCAACCAATAATGAAAATCAATACTGACTACAAAATTGATTTTCAAATAGTCTTTAGAACTCATCATAGAATGCTTTGAAGCCAAAATTAATTTCTGGAGACGATTCGGAGAATAGTTTTTCTTTTAAATCACGTTCAAAGAATTTATAGATAAAAAGTAAATTTTGGAGTTGTTAAAAAAAACTAATTCAAGATTCTTCAGAGAACAAGTGTATCTTTAAATCGTGTTTGAATATAATTTTAATTGTTTTCAGGAAAATGGAATATTGAAGTAGTTTTAAAAAAAGGTAACCCAATTGAAGTTTATTCAATAAAGACGATTCTACCATTTGACAAGATCAGTTTTCAGCAAGATTGCTAAACTTTTAACCAAAGTGATGAATTTGAAACTAAAAATATGATTCTGCAACAGCAACGAAAAATTATTTTTGAAAAAAGTGCTTCGACAAAAATATTCACACAAAATAGCTGAATCCTTAAGTGAAGATGAGTAATTTCCCACCAAACAGTTGCATTTTTATCCAAGAAAGATGAAATTTCTACTAAAGTAGATGAATTTTTAAATTAAAAAGACAAATTCAGTGTCTGCGCGCGCTCGCGTTACGTGATTGGTCGCAGTTGCGCCACCAATAGGTGCTCTGTTGTAACGCAAGCGCAGGGAAAACTTTGCTAACATTGTGACGCCGCGTCGCACGTACCATCTTCTGGTTTGAAGACATTCGAAGAAGAAGAAGGAATTTTGAAACGACATCTTCACAACGTTTTCTTATCTGATCTGATTTTTGTAGTGAAATTTTTCTGGTGTATAAAGTGTGTGAAGCGTGAGCCTTGCGCAGTTATTTTTCAGTAAGTATGGATTTTCATATTGCATTACTTCAAAATTTCAATCCAAGCAAACATAACCTCTAAATTAAAGAAACTTTAACTTTCTGAGAAATTTTTGTAAAGCATGAAATTTTTTCATTTACAGGTTGCTCAAATATGGATGTGAGCAGATTTCTGAAGGATTGGGATGTCGAGGACTCTACAGTGAAGAAGTTCGAGGGTACGCGTCATAAGTATTCGAAATTTTTAGTTAGTATCTATTTGTATTTAATTGTATCTTTTTGATCAATTTTGTACACAGTTTTACAAAACAGTACATGTTTTAAGAAAAAATTACAGTTGTACAAACGTTGTACTTTCTTGTGAAAATTATTTCTACCAGAGAGACTTGCGTGCTGAATATTTTTATACCGAAGTGTCTCTAGGCAAAATCTAGAAATTATTTTATTTTAATTTTGTATGAAAAAACTTTGCATAAAAAAACTGAAATTGGAATATCAGTTTTTAGTACATTTTTATTTATTTATTTCTATCAAGTAATTTTTTTAACAGATTCTTGGTCACTGAAGTCGATGAACTTCAAGATAAAAAAATTAAAACTAATTTCGATTTATCTTTCAGAATCAGGAAACTCAAAAGGATCCTCCTATGGACACGAATTAGTTTGATGAAGAACCAGACATTACGCTTGGTAGGAGTTCACACAAGCCATTTTATGTGGAAGACCACATAGGAAAAAGTGATTGTAAGTAGAACTTTTTTTCTCTAAGAGCCCCTCATTTTTCTGACCTGGGCTTGTGAGCTTATGATTTTTTCAAGTGCCTAGAAGAAAACTTTAAAGAGTCTTAAAAAATCGAATATTTAAATAAAATTTTTAATGTTTGATAGGGACAGTTAGGAATTACATTTTAAACAAAGAAGATGGTTCTCTAATGCTGGAGACGAATTGAAAAGAAGGTAGTTCTCAAAAAACTATTAGAATCTGCACCATTACGTAAGAGGCAAAAAAGGAGCTGATTTTGAAAGCGTGGATCCGGAAGCCACCCCTCAGGTTCCGAAATGTCTAGAACCTAATCACCATCGAGATCGAACCACATTTTGCAATCACTTCTGATCAAAAATAATCGACCATTTCAAAACGAGGTGAATAATTACCAAGAACCACTCAGTGATGCCAATGTGGGCGCCTTTTTCTACTGCGCTTGCGTTCAGGCAGCGCACAGGTAGGCTGTAGGTGGCGCGCAATTCAAAATTGAAATTAATATGAATTCTTATGAGAATACATACAAAATATTTAAAAAATTATACAAAGATCCCTTTCCGAATTCTTCAAGAAAAAAATTCAAAATATCCGAAACTCTTGGTTGAAAAGTATCTACAGAATTTTACTTAACAAAGTCCCACCATTTTTTTAAGTTAACGTTATAGATTTTCATTAATGAATGCCGAAGAGAAGCAACATATATTTCTAATGAAGACTCGGGAATTTCTTGAACTCTGAGTACTTGCCGGATAAGCTGCCGACCACAGGGGTATGGATCCTCCAGATTGGATGAGGTCCTTTATCTGAAATTTCAAAAGGTCTTCATTAGGCTCAAAATAAATTGGTATATTATGAAGTATTAACTGGAGAATAGGGTATCGAGGTTGGGAAGGCCAATCTGGAACCACAACAATGCTCTCAGCTCTTTCTGGTTCTAATGAATCACCGTGAAAGCTTTGAAAAATAATTTTGATCCTGATTTAGAAGAATGCACTTTTTTTAATCGCTGTTCAAATTTGAATATAATTCTATTTCAAAAATTCCTTGTTCCACATAAGAAATTTTCAAACTTCTTATAATATGTATAGCAATCTCTATAAATCTTTAAAACTAGTTTGAACTCCTTCAAATCTTTTGCAATATCTCAATTTCAAATTGCGCGAGAAACATTATGAATAGCTTAGGAGAAAACCGGGAAATGGTCAGAAATTATAAAACCATCTATCAGAAAGAAATCCTGTTCTTTTTGTTTGAATTTAATTTTTCAAAACTTCCAATAAGTTGATTTAGTAGACACTATATATAAACTTTCCACTGAAAAAGCGGGACTACGCTTTAACGTAAAAGATTATATAAATTGCGATATCTGTTTGACAAATTTAATAATTTTGTTTTTCTTGAAATTTAGTCTAATGAAATGTAAACATTAAAGCAAGACAACCTGGACGCCTATAATCCAAGAGATGACAATTAAGATTATATTATATAATCTGATGAAGAACTAAAATATTCATTAGTTACATTGTTACTAAAATCCTTCATTAATAAATCAATTAGTTTTTCCTCTAATTATAAAAGCTGATGATTTTTTCTACTATCTTCATGATATTGGCAGTAGTCATCAGTTCTATTGGCAAATATAACAACAGAAAATTTCTATAACTTCAAGTGGATTTTTTAAGCTATACATCAATCTGAATATGTACAATTTAGTCTACATTCAATTACAATTGCTATTTTTTTCAAGTTTTAATTGAGTTTGTCCGGAATGAGTAAGAATGTAATCAGGATTAATTCTGGGGGAATCTAGAACATGTGTGATAAAAAAAGTTGAATTTAAAAAGTGTCCCTGTTGGCATGGAATTGGTACCATATGTTACTACTTGAGCTAGAGCAAAAGTAAATGTTCTGTTTTTGAAAATGTGTGATTTATTTAGTTGCACTTATTCATAATAACGCTAAAAAATGTAACAAATGAGCTAGTTCTGAAGAAGAATTTCTAGAATTTTTATTTTTCCTGTTTTTAATTTTTTTAAACAGTTCTATATGTAAAAATGTTGCACATGGAGTTCAATGTACGAAATATGTGCTAAAAAGCATTTTTTCAATTGTATTGACAACAGGCTTCGCAGGACAGTAGGTTCTAACAAAAGAGGACATAAGGAGATGATTCAAAGATTAAGATGAACATTAAAAAATCATATTGAAAAAAAAATATCCCTCCGCTTATTTTTATCTTCATATTTAAATATTCTTGGGGTTAGAAACAACTACATTCAGTCTAAAAATATATTCAAGAAACCGCTAACTAACATTTACCATAAAATCTTCTAAAAGTTCGTTCATTTCTCAGTAATCATTTAGAAAAATATACGTTTTTTAAAAAGCGCTCAACCGGTTCTTATCATTTTTATCTTTAACTGTTAGTAGGATGCCATTTTACCGAAGAATCACAGCACTTCTTTCCAAATTATTGTCATCACTTAATGTTTTACATCACGATGTTTACGAATGGTACTGATTCGTTCATCAGTGCAATAAACTTTTAATGCGTTAATGTATTCTAGGTATGGATCAGTTATTGTTACTGATGAATAAGTCAGTTGACTGATTCGTCTGTGAAGAATAACTGATTAATAGCTAGACTTCAGTCACTGATAAAAATTTGTAAAAATTTCAACTAATTCAAATTTATAGAGTTTATAGTTCCACTGTATCTATGGTAGTCTAATGAAATTCTCTAAAATCCATGCATATACCTCGGAATTTTTTGAAATCTTTTAAGATCCTTTGAAATTCTGAAAATCATCAAAAACCCTTTATATATTTCTTAAAATCCACTAGAACCCTTTTAATTTTCATGCTATCTTTTTAAATTTCTTCGAATCTTCAAAATCTAATGCAAATCCCTTGTTATCCTTCAAAATTCATAAATAAACTTCAGTGCCACATAAAATCCTTTAAAATCCCGTGGCTTGTATTGAAACTTTTCAACGTCTTTTAAAATCTCTTAAGATTTCCTAACATTGGTTGAAATCTGCGGAAAACGTTTTTGAAATTATTTAAAAACTGTGATATAATTGGAACGAAGATTTGTAAGTAAATATTCTTTCGGAACCCATCAAACTCAGCCTTAAATTATTTTAAAGATTATTCAAGATACAATTATAATGCAATATAAATGTCTCAGCTGAACAAACTTGTCGCTTATAATTTATGAAATTACGACTGTATGATATATGTATTATATAATCCAATGAAGTTTTAAAATATCCATCAGTTACACGTGGATCTAAATCTTCCTCAATACATTCATCAGTTTTCCTTCTAATTAGAAAATATGAGGATTGATGATACTCTCGTTTTATCCTGGGCGGTTATCCTCAGTTCTATTGGTGAATACTGTAATACAATATATGTATAAGTTCAAGTATATTCTATTATTTAAAGATAAACGCAAATAAAAATTTGTACGATTCAATCTGGCTTCTATAACAATTGCTATTTTCTTTCAAGTTTTATTTGAGTTTGTCCGAAATAAGTACGAATTTGATCTGAATTTATTCCACGTTATAAAATAATTGACTGAGTAATAAATATTAGAAATATTTAAATCAAAAGTACATGAAAAATTAACCTTAACCGTTTTACCTTGTATAACTACCAACGGAGCCGCATTTCGGTAATTAATAAGTAAGCTACGCCACAGTTAACTGTATCTGATTGCATTGGCTTAATTGTTGGTAGAATTGTAAAGGTCTGAAAGTTTGAGAAGAAATCGGGTTTCCTGACTCACCGTGGCATTCGTAATGACGACTAACTTTTTCTTGACTATCTTTAATTACAGCAAAGTTTGCATGATATTTTTTCAAATTAAAGAAAAAAAACAAGGACAATAAACGCCAGTTTTGGTAAAATGTAGAATAATTTTTGGGTAGGATTAAGATTGCAAACAGTTGAAAACTAGGTTGAAGTTTGAGGTTTCTATTTGATAAGTTTCCCTGGGCAAAAACCCCGCAATGCTATCAAGCTTGCCTCACAATATTACCAGAAAAGGGTTTTCACATAACAAAATACGATTATTCACTGTAAGAAAATTTGATCCTCTGTTTCTTATTGCAGAGTTCAGTTTACAGTTCGATCTTTTACCTGATGATGACCCCATTCCTGCTCTTCCTCGTCGCAGACCTTCTAATTCGTTTGAAAGTAATTATTTACCTGAGATTGACCTAAATCATCCTCCTGCCGAGAGTCCCCTTCGTATCAGGTCCAGATCTCCTCCTGCAGAGCCTCGACCTCATAAAAGGTCTAGGTTTCCTCCTGTCAGGTATGGTTCTCGACACTTAATGGGATTTGACTTTGAAGAAATTGGACTTATTCGACTGATTCCTAACACAAATCCGTCCCGGCGATTCAAAATTCAAAGATATACCTTTCCTGCTGGTAAACCAATTCAATTGCACGGATTAGGACGTTATATTTTTAAGCCCATGCCAACCGATGAACGATACGTTTTAACAACATCCACTGATGACATCGTTGCAATAGTGGAAAACAATTCACTTCTTCGTGGAATATATAATTACAATGGAAATCGGGTGGGCATAAAAATGAGAGGTGGTGCAGTATTCGAATTGCCCCCAGACTTAGCCGATGAAACTCCATTAGGTCCCCGTTTCGCAATCTCAAAGAATTTTAGAATAATAAATGTAAACTCCATTCTCCCACATCAGTGATTCATTCAATATTGTTTCTAATATGAAGTCGGAAAAAAATGTTACAAATAACTGTCAATTATGAATAAAGAGTCAGTGAATTATAATTTATAGTTCAAACGATATCAATCCTTTACGAATTTCCCAGTCTCTGTTTTTCAGGAGCGCATAAGACAGTAGCGTTGTATTCCTTTGAAAAAATATTTTAGGAGGAAAATGATACAAGAGAGAGCCTTTAGAGTTGGAAAAATATTTTGCACTAATGTCCATATTGATTAATACTGTAACGTTTGATGACCTCATTTATTTATCGGTAATTGTCAAGTTGAACTCAAACTTGAAGTCCCATTAAAATAACATAATATTAAAAACTCTAAGTGATATTAAGATTCAATTAATAAATAATTATGTTCATTTTTTTTACAGTAACCGAAAAAACGTTTAGTGTTCCAAGTTTGCACAAACATGACCTAATTTTCCAGCCGAATAATTCTGCTTGTACAACAAAGATATAAGAGAAGCAATTAATTGTTATTGTCTGGTAAGCAATTGTAATAAAACATAGTTAAGGCGATAAGAAATCCATAAATATAGGGATAAATGTACGTCAAGGATAATTAATATGAATATTTCAAAGATTCATAAGATAATAGGTCCTAAAATTTACGAGACGGATTTCGAATTTAAACATAGTATCAAAGAAACTTTGTTAAAAAATTGTCAAATAAAAATAGTTTAAAAATTGTTGGCAAGTTTTCATATGTTGTGTCGTGAATAAAAAATTAATAAATAAAGTTATATTCAGTGTCAAGTTATTTACTTTCTTTGTGTAACTACTTACAGTTAAGTTACTTAACGGGGAAAGTTGAAATAGGAATCAGCTAGACCAACATTTTCCAAACAAACAGTTGCATTTCCAACTAAAAAAATATAACATTTGTTTACCGGAAAAAATGAATTTTGAAGCAAAAGGGACGATATTTTCAGCAAAAAATTGCTTTTCAACCAAATTAGGATATTCTACCAAAATGGTTCAATTTTTAACAAAATGTATGTATTTTTAGCCGAATCGTTGAGCTTTCATAGCGAAAATATTAGTTTTCAACCAGAAAGTTAATTTTCTAACAAAAATGTTCATTTTCAACCAAATAATTGAATTTTCCAGCAAAATATTTAAATTTTGTAATTCGCCCCTTGAGATTTGTTTTTAAATTTTGTTGTTGTTGAGAAAATGACACTTTCCGCGCAAATGCCCTTATATGCGTCTTCTAATTCTGAATTTTCCATTTAAGGAAGTATAGTTAAATATTAAGTTGCTCAAAGCTCTCAAGGCTTTAAGGTGCACATTATCAGCGTGACACTCGCGCTATGCGCTCGATTTTTCACAGAAATTTGTAAATGTACATTTGTTTTCTAAATTACCTTAAAATAAAAAACTGCAAGCCTTTCTTTAAGCAATTTTCCCTATATCCCGCTGTTATGCTAAAACATCACTGCCAAGGAGAAGGAAAAGGAGGAGAGATGTCAAGTCCTTAAAAGGGAGTTACAAGGACTGTACCCAAAATATTTGGTTGAAGTAATTGTCTTTGTGATCAGTGTTCTCGGAGGTGCGAAACTATCACTTGTCCGTAGCCTTGAAATCATTCCCGCGTGCCAAAAATATGCCAATGCACGTGTGTCATGGATGCAGAGAGCTATCATTCTTGGTTGGCTTCATATTCTCAAGACGCGTGAGGGTTTCGCCGGCCCATCGTCGTAACTTCATCATAATACTTATCTCACGGTCGTGAGACGTGGCTATAAGTGTAATTTACCGCGGTTCTACTGGTAGCCATTGTCATTTTTAGATGGCTCTTGCTCCCAGTGGGACCCTGCGGTGGTAGTTTGACCTTTTTTTAATTATATGTATATTAGGGTATATCAAAAAACACCTTTTTTCGAAATTAATATCGACTCGGATGAAAAAATGTTCTACGTGGTAACACTATTAACTGTTCCAAATCAAAAAAATTTATTAAAAACGCCTGGTAGGTAGGCAATTCGTTTGCACGCTTCTGGCAACTTCCGGATGTTTCAACGATAATAAAAGGTCAGAAGGATATCACTGTAGTACAAGAGAAGACATTGCACAAACTGATACCCCTATATAAAACTACCAGCCAGGGTACCAGCTGTAAAATACCAGCTCTATTATTTAGAAAGGTTCGGTAACGACTGTGGTGGGATAGGGAATGTAAAAAGGTGAAGAGGAAGTACAAGAAGTGGAAAGGGGGAACTGCTGAAAGGGCGCAGTACGAAGAAATAAGGAAAGAGTTTAGATTAACGAGTAAGAAGAAAAAGAAGGAACAGGAAAACGATCTGGAAGAGTAGTAGACAAGTGTCAAGACAGAGGGGAACGTGCGGATGGTAATCAATAGGATTAGGAAGCGTGGACTGGTGATAAGCAAGAAGGTAGGGAGTGATGAGTGAAGAAAGTTTTTCAACAGATCATTTTAGGGCTCGGATTCTAGAAAGAGAGATGATGCTAGTAGAAAAACGAGGAAGGCGGAGATGGGAAAGTTGAATGACGAGGAGATATAAAAACATATATGGAAGTTAAGCTGGTTGAAGGCAGCAGGGCTGAATGGAATGGAGAACGAAGCGTGGTTGTTTAGTACACAAGAGTTATTTACCAACTCACGGTAAATAGGATACAGGAAAGGTATGCAAAGTGGACATAGGGGTTTTCAAGGAACATGCCTAATTATATTGTCAGGAGGAAGACGGAGAGAACGAGTTTAGGGATTCTAACGTGAAGTCGGGTGTGTAAATTTGAGGAGGGTTTTTGGAAGAGGACGGAAGTTAGCTGGCCAGGGAGTGTTCATGTTAGAAGGAGAACAGGGGAGGGAGTAGGAAGATAGAAGCTGAAAGGGAAACGTATATTAGAACGAATGGACTGCAGGTGGGTAAAATAATAAGGATGCAAGAGGAAGGAAGGTATATCAGATGGTTCAGAAAAACGGCATGGAGAGGGAGAAAACAGCAGGGGAGGAGAGAATAAGAGAGTCAAGGCTTAAAAGGAACTATGGGTGGAGTGTGCCGAAGGAAATGGCGCAATAATTACATTGTAAAGAACAGAAAGCAAGTGAGGAGCTTAACGCGAGGATAAGATGTGGGTCAATGGAGGGTTTTAATAGGTTCTGGCTTTGTAGGGAGAATAGGATATATAGTCTGTGCCGGAAGGGGGATGCAAGAGTGAATCACTGGTTGGAGGAGTGCGTGGAGGAGAAAAGGAGTGGGATAAGCATGGTGATATTGATGCATGAAAGGGGGGACAAAAGGGCAGTCGCATATGTAAAGGGGGTTTCCAGTAAGATGGTGAAGGAGCGAAGGAAGGAGGAATGGAGAACGAAAGATTATAAATAGGAGAGAAATTAGATATAAGTAATCTGTAAATATTATCGTGATTTGAATTTTCGCCAGCTATTTTCTAGATATTTAATTAGTCAATGGAGCAACTCCAGTAATTGTTTGAGTAGTTCGCTGGATATAACTTTTGAACGTCACAGAATTTCCGAATCAGGATTTCGATAATCTTTCTTCAATATTATTTTTCTCAAAAATAAAGTATTCAACAAAAATTTTGAATGCACTAAGCTTTTTAGAATTGTATGAAGTATTGAACAATGTCTTATCGAAACAATCAAAGCAACGAACCCCTTTGACCTGTACTAAACACTTCAACTCGAATGAAAAAAAAACTGTTGAGCGGAAAATTCTAATCAATGAGGATTTTTACTATGCTAGATCAATACTACAACGCTATATAGATCACTTGTTTTCCAAACATAATTTTGTTGTGAGTGCCTCTGTAATCGAAAGGTACTTTTAGAAAGTCAACTTTCTTGTTAAAAATTCATCTGATATGTATGAGGATTGAACCACTTTGTTGAAAATTATTTTTTCCTTTTTGGATAAAAATAAATTTTTAAAATGATAATTGATGTGTTCTATTGTTGTTGAAAATGCAACTCTTTCAGTTAAAATGCATTTATTATTAATGTAGTGAAGGCCTTTTACGGGTCTTTAATATTTTTATTCCAAAAATTTATTAAATAATGACATCAGAAAACCGGAAAAGGCCTTAACTTCATTAATATTCTAAGATACCAAAAAAAATTAAAACATTTATTTATCATGTTGAAAATTTGGACCTATATAGAAAAATCTGTATTTCACGTAAGAAAATTTTTTCACGTAGTACGGGAATATCAAAAAATAATTTTAATTCTGATTTAGAAAAATAAGCTTTTTAAAAATCTCTATTCAAGTTCAAAATGATAATTTATTTCCAAAAATCCTTTTTTCAAAACAGGAATCTTTGTAAATTTCTAATATGTTTAAGAATTATATTTCGATTCTTCGTAAGATATATAATCACGATGGAAAACAAGCTGGCCGTTTCCGAATCCCGAAGAATTTTATAATAATTAACTTCTTTTTTAGTCAGGAATTTATTTTGTTGACTAATAATTTAGCTGTACCATTTTTGATATAAACATTGATATTTTTTATTGGAAAATGGATCTTTTCGGTAGCTCATTAATCTTTGCGGTATCAAATTCAAAAATTATTTTTTCGGTTGATATTTATTTTCTCTCGCCTGTTAAGCATGTAAGCCATCAGGTTTTCCATGTTGAACCAAATTTAATAAATCATATTATTTAAAAATATGTTTTGAATCGTCATTCAGAAGCATGATTCTTGATTTTCCAGGAAATCTGTTGAAATGTCATACATCCTGTAAAAGCTCCAAAATTTCGCGTAACTTAATGAAAACCCTCGAAATCTTCGAAATCTCATAATGTTGAAATTTCGTAACAGAAATTATTATTGGTAATTTATGGAGCTGGAAAAAGGGTGGGGCGTTATATTATGTTTCATTAATTAAAAACTAAAAGTGCGCTGACCAAAAAAATCTATAATTAAGCTTATAAAGGATGTTTTATCTAGGCTACTGTGTAGGAACATAGAATTTGACGAGTCAAAATTTGAATCGACCACCAACATATAAAAAAATGTTATCAAATTCTGATTAAAAATTATATTACTTATGTGAGTCGACTTCTCCAAACATTATATAATGATAAGAATTTTTTTTTCATTTACGCAATCTCTGTTTATTCATCTTTAATTGTCTCAGTCGTGCAGGAAGAAAAACTGTTTATTTAACTATTACTTAAATTGCGAAAAAAGAAAAATTTTCCATACCATCAGTCTTCATTATAATTCAATTTCTATAAATATTTCAAAATGATTTAAAATCCTTAAATTATTTTCATGTGTTTTAAATTGGCTGGGATGAAACTGGTAAATGACCGCGAATTAAGAAGTCATCCGTCAGGTAGACATCCTGTATTTTATTTTTAAATTTATATTAATTTTTCATAGCTTCGAATGGGCCATTTTAGTAGAAAATATATACATTTTCGATTGAAAATGCCAGATTGAGCTCAAATAAAAAAGATTATATAAATTGCGACATCAGTTTGACGAAATTAATACAGAATTTTTTTTCTTGAAACTAACTCTAAATGAATTGCAAACATCTAAGCAAGACACGTTTGACGCATATAATCTCAGAGATAACATCTTCAGGTTATACTTTATAATCTTATGAAGAACCCAAATATTCATTAATTGCATTGTAAATAAGATTTTTAAATAAAAAATTAATTCGTTTTTCCTTTAATAGTAAAAGATGCTGATTTTTTCTACTCCCGTCTCAATATTGGCAGTTGTCTTGAGTTCTATTGGTAAATATTATTATATAACATATATATATAATTTTAAGTACACTTTTTAAACTATACGTACACCTGAATGTGTGTGCTTTCACCTTTATTCCATCACAGTTGTTCTTCTTTAGGCTTTATTTGAGTTTGTACGAACGGGGTCAAAATTTAATCACAATATGCACCATATGTTACTTTGTGCACATATGGTACAATTCTGAGGGGTCATCCAAAAATTACGTAAGACGATTTGGGGATTGGAAGGTGAACATTTAACGTAAGAAATGCATACAAGAAAAAGAATAAAATACATAGATATTAACAGAAATTCGATTTGGTAGAGCAAAATTGAATGCTTTCTGGAATAAAATGCGTAACTTACTGTGTTATTTGCCTTTTTAAACATGCCAGAAAATTTAACAGATAAGATGGTTTCTATAAAAGAGTTTTAAACTTTTTATTCTATTTATTTTTAATGGCTAAGAAATAGTTATATTTGTTGAATACTTGTGAATGGAGTTCAGTGTACAAAGTATGTGATAAAAAACATATTTTCAACTTTATCGATAACCGGGTCCGAATCTCAATATGCTCTAAAACAGGGAAATAATAATAATTTTTAATGAAATATCAAAATTTTCAAAAAAAAAAAAATGAATTTTAAGTAAAATGATAAATCTTCAAAATAAATGTTATAGTTGATATTTCAGTAAAAAAATATTTTAAATAAAAATAAAAAAGCAGATAACAAAATATAAAAAAAGAAATGGTAACCAGAGAATTTTTGTTTTTACAAAGTACTTGAATTTACACTCTTAAAATATGAATTTTTATCCCACACGGTTGATTTTCTGCCAAATTGTTCAATTTTTCACAAAGAAGATTACTTTGCCATAAAAAAACAACAGATTTTTAATGAAATATATGTAATTGCAACTAAAGCAGATAAGATTTCCTGAAAAATAGAATCGGTAGATATTTAGAAATGAATTAATTCCTAACTAAAATAATGAATCTTTGGCTCAAAAATTAATTTTTAACAAAGTTGTTGAACATGGAACAAAGTAGATGTATTTTAAAACTAAAAGACGAACTTTCGAAAAAAATAGTTGAATCCTCAATCAAAACAAAATAATTTTAATTGCATTCGTTAATTTTCTCTTGCATTTTTAACTAAAAAATATGAAATTGCTACCTACAAAATTAATGTTTAAGACAGATATACAAATTATAACAAAAGAGTTGAATCGTGAACCAATAATGATTTTTGTGTCAAGAAAGAAGAAAGTTTGCAACCAAATTGTTGAATATTCAACAAAAAAGTCAATAGTAGACTTTTCAAACAGAGAATCAACTTTCAACTAAAAACAGTAAGATACTCGGTTTTAGTACTATCAGTTCAGTTTGCATTAAAAAAATTTTAATCATTTATAGACTAAAGAATAATAGTTCAAATAAATATCACAGTTCATTTTCAATGATTTTAATATATCAGGTTAATATATCAGGTTTTATATTTGGGCATTTTTTGAGAGATTTTAATTTGTTCTTCCAGCCTATTTTATCGTCAAAATGATTTCTTTTCACGGCAAAAATCAAGGTAACTCGAACAAGTTCAGAAATTCATCTACTGAACAATATGCTGGAAAAGAAAATTAAAGAACGCCCCTATTGAATACCTAGCCGTATTTCGTTCGTTACTTCGGTTTTAGCAGTGCCTCTGCCAGAAAAAAATATGCCAGAAGAGAAAACTAAAATCCGACAAAATATGCCAGAAGTAAAAACACAAACATAATAAAATCCTCTGATTCTCGTTGCAGAGTTTAGTTCACAGTTTGATTGTTTACCTAATGGCGACCCTATTCCTTTTATTTCTCGGTCCGGAAC
>CAKNWT010000198.1:0-18836 GCA_932066315.1 Andricus coriarius | reverse complement strand
TTGAATTAAAGAATATTTTTTCCGAGTGTTCATACTGGAATTTTCGTTGCACAACTTATTAAAGTTTGAGAGTAATCTTTAATCAAATATTCATCTTTGTTGCTAGCATACCACATTTTTTGCATTATTCACCTAAATAATGAGATGTAGAATTAGATCTGAGTATGCTATTATTATTAAGATTAGAACTTTGAGAAAAGCTGAAAAATAAAAAAACTCTCTTTTCCAAGATAAAAAAAGACCAATTTCATACAAAATCGGGTTGCGTGACCCTGGTAATGTCACGGAATTGTTTGAGTCTGAAATCTATTGTTTTTTACCAACTGAGGGCTTCTTGTATATTTACGTAAAATATGAAAAAACTAATGAAATTTTTTTGTTTAATGTTGTATTTCGGTAAAAAATGGACATGGTCTAATTTTCTTGGCAGCAGCTTTTGTAGTGCAATGTACGCTCATTCAAATTCACTAAATAAACTTGAAAAATTGACGGAAATTTGAAAGAAATGTCCGACAATTTAACGTAATCACATCTTAATGTCACGAAAGTTGTAACTTAATTTTCTGAGATTCTTTATAAAATGACGAAATTTTCGCAAACTTACCTTAAATTACGAACAAAGATACTTAATATAATAAATTTTGTAATTTTTGGTTGTTACAAGTTTGGAAATATTCAGATACTTTGTATAACAAAATTCCGGAAATGCAAACAAAAATTATGCAATTTTAAACTTAATTCTCCTAAACTTATAATATTTTCGGAAATTTATCACCGGGATTACAAAATTTGGCCAAAAAAGAAAAATCCTGAATGTTGAAAAATACCAAAAATAGAAAAACCGATATAGAAATTTTAAAATTAAATAAAAATTTTCGAAATTTAAATTATCAAAATAAAATAAAACTACAGAAAATGTTTCTAATGGAATTAAAATATTCCAAACGTAAAATTTAACCAAAATAGAAAAATTAAAAAATGCCAAATTGAATAAATATTAAATTCCCGAAATTACATATTTACCCAAATATGAAAACCCGAATTTTTTAAATTCCAAAAGTTAGAATTTCTGAAATTAGCAAATTCCCAACAATTTGTAAATTCTGGGAATGATTAAATTCTATACAAATTAGTGAATTCCCGAAACTAGTATGCACATTAAAAATTTTTTTGGGAATTTGATCATCATTTTAAGAACCATGTAACAGCATAAAACTTCAGAAACTGTTCCGTAAAGTTAAGACAGAAAGTTCTGATATATTCTGTTAGCTTCTTTAAGACATAGAACTTAGAATGTTTTTAAAAAAATTAAAATTTATCAAAATTTACTTTATATAATAAAAAAAAAAACAAGTTTTTCTTCATGAAGGAATAATACTTAGCAAGGACGAAACTCGCAGGATATCTGAATCATATAACTGGTGAAAGCCATGACATTTTTTATTAAATTGATAGATTTCTATGAATATCAGTATAATGGGTGTTTTCGAGTCATTTGAGGTAAAAATTAAAAAATTAAAAAAAGCGACCTGCGTTTTTTTACAAACCTATGTTGCAACAAAAATTCAAAAACTTCACTTGCATTATGGAAATTTTATATTATTGATAAATTTTCATGAAACTTAGAACGAGGAGGTATTTGGAGTAACAGAAGACGAATTTCAGCCAAAATGGAAGTTATTTCGAGGGTAGTTTTCTAGATGAAGAAAACGGTTTTGAGGTAAAAATTTAGAAAGTTGACTCAATTTTTTAAAATGATATTGAACTGCTATATTTCCATGAAATGCATAGTACGACGTGGCTTTTTAAATTTTTGAATTTTGATGCCAAATTTGGGTTCTGTTACACGAAAACCCGTCTCTTACTGAGTTTCATAGAAATCTACCTATTTATTAACATTTTCAAAATTTGAGTCCCTTTTTTGAATCTTTGGATTGTGAACCCAAATTTGTCTTTGGCGACTTGAAACCCCTCCCTCCTTATACTGAGTTTCATGGAAGTTTCATGGATTGAAATAAATATATTAAGATTTTCGATATTTAAGTCAACATTTTTAATTTTTTAATTTTACCGAAAATTTGTATTTTGAGAATTGAAAAACTTCCTCGCTTTGGCTTTGTCACTGATTGTCATTGAAATTTCACTGATTGAAACAGCTGGAAATTGGTCACTGACAAACAGTGAAAATTTACTTATTCATTCATTGAAGAAAGCATTCTTGGAAGTCGGCCGCACTGCACCATGTCTAATTAGGTAGTCATAATAAAATAAGATTTTAGTAGATTGAATAAAATAAATAAATAATCATGGTAAAAACTTAAAACCAATAAATGTGATCAAATTAGAAAAAAAGGTGAAAAGTTACGATTCTTCTGAATGACTAACCTCGCATATTACTTTTCTTTCAAGATTCGACTGTCATGTATACACACCCGTTAAGTTAGTACTTCTTATACGAGTTAGAGTATATTTTTCCCGCAGTACCTTCAGCACACTTACAGCCCGAAAATTTAGAAATTTATTTCATCAAGAAATTATAATTGTCACTGATAAATTGATTAGTGAATAAGTCTAAAATCACTAATTATTCAGTAAAATGTCGAATCGCTATTTCAATCAGTGAATTTTTTACTGATTCATATTTAGAGAGCAAGAAAGGACATTTTGCATTAAAAATTGTACACATTAAATTATTTTCATCTGATGGTCAATATAATATCAAAAACTATACATTCAAACATTTAAAAAGACTTGAAAAGTATTTTCAAATTAAAGGTTTCGAGGCAATATTTCAATGTAAAGGTCTCAAAATTAGAACCATTTTAGAATACACATTCAAGATTTTTCTATGCTAAATTGGAATCATATAAATTTTAAAGATGATAACAATTATGAATAGATATAGCAGGTATATACATTAATATGTCGTATGAAGTGAGAAGTAAAGTAAAAAGATATATTTTTCTATTAAAAGTGTAGTAAATTGTATAATATTGTAAAAAAACCTAGGAGAATTTTTGGATTTCAGCATTTGTAGGTGTAGATGTAGTTATAGTTCATAAAAGTAAAAAATTATGTATCGGGGTCGCGCACAATAGTTCGCGAAATAATCACTTAATACCTAAAAGTATGTATACATAAAGTCCAAAAGGTACAAAATTGAATAATTTCAAAATTAATTTATTTAAAATTCAAAAACTTTATATTAATGACAATCAAAATTGAATCATTTTGGGCTTCAATATTGAAAATGTCCAAATTATCTTATTTCAATTTCAAATATATATTTTTCAAATTTGTATAACTATAAAATACAATTTTTTCAAACATCGACACTTCTAGCTAAAATATCAAATTGAAATGGTACGAAATATTTTACAATATTACAAGAAATAGGTGTCGTTTGCAAATAAACAATTTTGAATTAAAAGTTTTCACGGTTGCAGTGTTGGATAAGCTATATATATATATATATATATTTTTTTTTTAATTAACTAAATTTTGTACTAAAAAATCACTTTTAGAGTAATGTTAATGAAGTTTGCAGTGGGGAAAGAACAAAATCTTATAGAAAAAAATCGATGAACTACTCACTTTTCTATCAATTGTTTATAACAATACTAATTGTTAGTATATTTTGTTCAATGAAAGTGTTTATTATAATTAAATACAATTCTTATATGTTATTTAAGATATCTTCTTTCATTCTAATCAGTGTCGAGTTTATTTAAGTTTATAATCTGAGTAGAAATAAAAACTGATAATAAATAAAATTTTGAATAAACAATTTTTATGTTTAAGTTTATCGTCGTGAATAAGTGAATTCTGATCAACAATGAGTTTTCTTTTAATATATAATTTATTCAACGAAAAAAATTTAAGGGTGGAATTGTAGTTTTTTACGCATTTTCATTTTAATATATTTAAAGAAAGGCAAATAGCAATCTATGACGTTATACATTGGCGTGTTCCCGTGTATTTTTTGCGTAGTCTTATGTTCGAAAAAAATAAAATTCAACGTTTTAATCTGTATTTTAAGTTTAATCTTTCACAGGAAAACTTGTTACATTCTCATCTCAATGAGAAGGTTTTATGTGAAAAATGACTTTCGCGGAGTCAAACAAATGTCGACGTTTTAAGGCCCCCTGAGTCAGAAAAAATGATTTTTACGAAGGTGTCTGTCTGTCTGTCTGTAGCCTGTAGAATCGAGTTGGCACAATAACTTTCGAAAGATTGATCAGATTGGATTGTGCTTTGGCACACTTTTTGAAGGCCAAACAAATTTTCATTTTTCGATACATTTTTCGATACAATAAAATTATGAGAGTTATAGCATTTTCAAAATTAAAAAAAAAAACGAAAACTAACATTCTGAGCCGAACAACGCACGATATGAAAAAAAATCAAAAGGGGAAAACGTTTCTTTTTGAGAGCCCTACAAGATTATTATAAGACCTTTTTGAATTTTCTCGAAAAAACAAAAATTCAAACTTTGATCGCACAAAAAATAATAAAAAATCTAAAACTTCATTTTGCTGTCAATCTATGCAAAATACAAAAAAAAAGATAAAGATATACAAATCGTGAATCTAAAAAAGATCTAAAAATTTGTTATTAATCACTGTTTGATAGGATGCGTCGTTTTTGTTTTATTCGTGAAAAACAACATTAAAAATAAAAAAATAAAATTTTTGGACAAACGACAGAAGCTATGAGAAAAAAATGAATAGACTGAACTCCTTCATCCAAAAAACAGCTACACATTTTTTATTAGCAATGTTTCGATATGACGCTTAGTTTTTATTTCAAGCGTAAAAAATAACATTAAAAATAAAAAAATTAATGTTTTGGAAGACGACACAAGAAAAGAATAAAAAATCTGCCCGCTTAGCGGGCACATTCTCATCGCGCGCGGGGCGCGCGACTCGCTTCGCTCGCACGTTTGAGCGCGCCTAGGGCGCGCAACTGTTGGTTCTCGCGCTTCGCGCTCGATAATGTATTTATCTCGCGCTTCGCGCTAGATAACGTATGTACCTCGCGCTACGCGCTCAGTCTTTGTATTTCCCCCCACGTTTGTGGTGATTGTGAATTTTCTTATGTTAAAGCTCCTTCGGCTTTAAAGAACACATTCTCATCACGTGTCTTGTGCTCCGCACTCGATTTTATCGAAAATGCGAACTTTTCTACATTCTTTTTAACTTTATTATATCAAATGTATATTATATTTATTGCTGTACCTCGGTCTGGGGCTGCTAATTCAGATATTACAAAATAATGTACACATTTTATTCTTCATGATTACTTTAATATTTATTTCTTATTTTGAATTAAATTTTGTTCTCAGCTATCTTGAAAAATGTACCACTTTAATAAATTTATCTTATTGCAATTCATAACATGCTTAGGCACTGAAACATACGTATTTACATTGGCTTGTTCTTATAATTTGAAAAAAGCGCAAGCTATTTAACAAAAAATGGTACTAAACATTTTATTGCAACTTGTGTCGTCTTTCCATAATTTTAATTTATTTTTAATGTTATTTTTCTCGATTTAAAATAAGAATACACATCATAGCATGAGGTGGTTTGAAGCAAATTTTTAGATATAATTGAGGCGAAAAATGTTAATAAATAAAATGTTATTTTAGCTTGTGTCCTTTTTTCCAAAAAGTTCATTTTTTTTATTTTTAATATATTTTTATAATAAGAGCTTATAACATATTTGAAGATATTTTTTGTAAGAACAACTTTTTTTGTCATTTATTTCGTCTCTTGGTCGTTTTTCCAAAAATGTGATTTCTTAATTTTTAATCCTATTTTTTGCCACTTAAAGTTTTATTTTTTTACACTACGGACAGCCGTCCATGGAATTTCTGAATTTTGAAAAAAATGGTCTAAGCATTTTTTGAAAATGCTCTAACTTTTTGAATTGCTATCCAAAATAGCTGGTTAACGAACTCGATCTTTCTTTTTGGCCCCTGAAACTGTGGGCCAAAGCACAATCCAATCCGATTAGTCTTTCAAAAGTTATGCGATATACAGACGACAACGACAACGACGGCAGACGGACAGACACCGACGTAAAAACTATTTTTTCTGACTCAGGGGGCCTCAAAACGTCGACATTTGATGGAATCCACGAAAGACATTTTTCACATAAAACCAATACCTTCTCATTATAACGAGAATGTAAAAATTAATAGGCGAAAGTTGTTCACTCAAAGAGGATCTAAAAATTCGTTATTTATAATTTTTAGGAAAGGCGAGTAGACTTTTTTTTAATCCTAAAAAATAAAAATTAGAAAATTAAATTTTTGGAAAATCGACACAAGAGACGAAAAAATGTAAAGACAAAAGTTGTTTAACAAAATTAGATCTACAAATTTATTGTAAACTCTTGTTATAAAAATTCATAAAAAATTAGAAATTTACTTTTTGGAAAAACGACACAAGCTACAATGAATTTTTATTTAACAACATTTTTCGCCTGAATTATACCTACAAATTTGCTTAACACCACTTTACACTAATATGCGTATTTTCAGTTTCAATCATAAAAAATGACGTTGAAAGTAAACCGATTAAATTTATGGAGAAAGGACACAAGTTGCAATAAAATGTATAATATAACAAATTTTTTGTATCGAATGCACACTTTTTTATAATCATAAAAACAAGACAATGAAAATAAGTATGTTTCAATACCAATGCATATTATGAGTTGTAATAATATACATTTATTGAAATTATAGATTTTCAGGGTAGCTGATAATAAGAACTAGTGCAAAATAAGGAGCAAATATTGAAGCAATCATGAAAAATAAAATGTGTACATTATTTTGAAAAATCTGAATAAGACAGTACCAGCTTGAGACACAGAAATAAATATGATATACATTTAAAATAACAGTGTCGAAGATAATGTCCAAAAGTTCAGATTTTTGACAAAATCGAGTGCGAAGTACGAGATAAGTGATGAGCATGTGTTCGTTAAAGCCAAAGGAGCTTTAACAAAAGAGAAGTCACAATCACAAAATGATTTGACCTTTCATTTTAAAAAGTCTGGGCGCAAATGTCGGGGAAATACAAAGACCGAGCGCGTAGCGCGAGGTAAATACATCATCGAGCGCGAAGCGCGAGAAACAACAGTCGCGCGCCCTAGGCGCGCCCAAACTTGCGAGCGCGCGCATGGCGCGCGATAAGAATGTGCCCGCGCGGCGAGCAGTTATTTCTCTTAAGATCCTTATTAAGGTAGTGTCGTACCAAAAATCAGGTCTCTGAAAGAAAATATTTTTGATATCATTTTAGAAATGAAAATAATATTACTGATGATGTATTTTTAATTAAAAACATTACTTATATAGAAAAAATCTTAAATCTCACAGTAAACATTTATTTTTAAAATGTTTTTTGCACCTTAATGTTTTTTACTATCACTTCTTACCAATTTAAGAAAAGGTTCAATTTTAACAATTGACGGCTTATTTTTCCGTATAAAACATTCTTTACAACTCTACTGTTTCCAATTTTAAAAGTAAACTTTTTATGTCTGAAACCGTTAAAATAATTTAAAAAAAAACATTTTTAAACAAATAAATATATTTGACGATTGTTTGCTTCCTTTCAAAATTGGAAACAGTAGAGTTATCCGAAATATTTTCCCCAAAGAAAGAAGACATGATTGATTAAAATTCAACCGTTTTTAGAAAATTGGTAAGAAGCGACAGTACGAACAATTCAATTACAAAAACTGTTGATAAACTAATTATTTTTCGTTAGTTTTAAACTTTTTTCATAAAAAGTAATTTTTCTTTCATAAGACATGTCTGACAATATCATTTCAATTCTTAAAACCATAGGACTGTAAGATGATCATTATAATTTTTAAATATTAACATCGGCACTGACTAGAATTACGAAATTTTTCGTAAAAATAACCCGTCAACTATTGCGCTAGGGCTAATATTACGGAATTTCCCGTGACCTTAGCCCTAAACGAGCTGAAAATAACTGGAAATATCCGAACCACTTTTTTTGTTAAAAATACTTACTCCAATGGGCCAAACAGCGATGGGCTGATGTATTTTCTTTACTTTTGTAAAATATCAACACGATATTTTATTTAGCTTGAAAATAAGAAGAGAGAGAGAAATACATTATACAGACGGTAAATTGTGACATCATAGATTATATTTTCCCTGAAAGAAAAACTTTAAAATCTATTCAGAATTACAAGCTGTATGAAATAAACTATAAACTCCCATAGTTTGAACTTTGATCCACCGACCGCGCCGGTACCTTGCTGCTCATTGTGGCTGGGGTTTCCCCCAGTCCCTTTTTAATTTTCTAAAGCAGGCATTTTGCATACCTGATAAGATTAGGCCTTAGGCTTAGGGTGCCATGTTGTTAGTAAAGTAGAGGACTAGGTCACTAAGGCTTACTTTTATGATATTGTTTGTCATATTGGACTGGAAATATTAAGCAGGGAATATACGAAGAATTTAAGGGACAACACGTTAAATGAAAAACGGGCAGTATTATACCTCGATTTCCGGCAATATTAAAAATTTGTACTGAGAAAATAAATACTAAATAATAAAATATGTATTAAATAAATAAATATAATATATGTATATTTAGACGTATCGAAAAGATAAAGTTCTTCATTCGTAGGTCTAATATGGATGAAAACTTTATTTTGGGAGGTACTTGTAAGATATAATTTACCAGACAAAGTAGTTCAAAGCAGAGTAATTTAGGACTGTATATCAATAAATCCATTAAAAACATTTTCACCCTACCTAGACGACCTTAAAATTTTGTAAATCTTAAAGAAATGGACTTTTTCTCTATTTTCTTAGAGCTATATTTTTTTTACTATTTGAACATGAAATGTGTGCTACATGTTATCGGCAATGTATTTCAGTATATTGGTTTTGGTTGTTATTAATATATTAATTTTGATTAAAATCAAGGGAGCATTTTTAAGAAGCAAGCAACGTTCAATTAATATAATTCGACGTATCACAATTACATCCTCAAGATGTTATGGTGCTGACCTGGATAATTAATAAGTGAAGATGTTAGTCAGAAATTATTTAATGTTGTTGATTACTGGTCTATATTTTTATTAAAAAATAACCAACTGCGAAGTCTCACAGTTTAGTTTGACGTTTCGACCGTTCTTCGACAGTCTTCATCAGAAAAATAGTATATATATATATATATATAGAGAGAGAGAGAAATTTGACCTTTCGTTTGTAAAAAGTGTAGTAGTGTCTATTGCTAAAAAATATTTAGTAAGTGAAAAAAGAACGGAATTTCTATTAAGTGTAATTTTAATCATTTTGGCTCTGTCTGCAGAACGGGCATAATTAAAATTTATCAAAGAATACAGGAGATATCAAAATTGTGTACGTATCCATGTCATCCTGTAGGAACATTTTGAACAATAGACACAACGACGCTTTTTACAAAAGAAATGTCAAATGTATAGTCTGTTTATTGTTTTTCTGATAAAGACCGTCGAAGAACGGTCGAAACGTCAAACTGAACTGTGATACCTCGCATTTAGTTATTTTTTAATAAAAATATGGACCATTAATTTGATAATAAATTTTAATGTGTTAGTTTTCTGTACAATAATATTTGCGCTCCATTTAATTCAGCCGAGAAAACAATATTATTTCACATTTTCACTTATTTTATAAATTGATATTAAATCCTGGATGTTTTTATTACACATAGAATGTACTCAGATACATTTAACTTGCATAAGTAGTAAAATTATTATTGAATTTAAATATAAATAAGAGACTTATTATAAGTAGACTTATTTTTGTAGCCCTTTAACCTTTTAAGGGCCAAGCCTTGATCCCGTTGAAAAAAAATTCTGAAAAAATTCAGAAATAATGTATGGTCAATTTTTGATCGATTTTTGCAAAAAAATTTTTTCTTTAATTTTTATAATTTTCTCGATTTCTATTGAGTATACGATAACTCATAAGCACCTTACGAGATCCAGAATAGTCCACTTTGACCTAATGCGCGTATTTATTTTGAAAAATCCTGAGCTTGTTGCCTGCAAATTAGGAAAATCGAAAATAGTGAACGTTGCTCAGCTGCAACAGTGGTCGTTAAAGGGTTAAACATGAAATTATTATTATTAATGAAAATTAAAAAAAGAGAAAATCTCGCAAATTTTTGGTTTTCCCCCTTTTAATACATTTTTAAAATTCTGTGATTTTATCAATTTAATAAATGAAAAAATTAATATATTTTTTAGATTTAAACGGTCTTTCATGGTAAAAATTATTTTGTCCATTAAATAGTTTTAAAAGCAAGCTGTTAGTTGAATAATTAACAATTTTTAGAAACAAATTATTGGATAAGTGTGCAACTTTAAGTTTTACACAGAATTAAAAGATCTTGTTCGTCCAAGTGTTCGAAATACGCATATACTGATGTTTCAGTACATGAATTTGGTATCAATAAATAATTTTGTTTTTAAAAAGAAATCGTATAAAAATTGGCTCCAATTGACCTTTTTTCGTGGAAAATAATAACTTTTTTTATTAAATCTTTAAGGAAACGAACTTACAATAATATTCAATCGAGATGTTATAGGTAATTAAAATTTACGATTGTTATAAACAAATTATAGAATTGTGATTGAGTTCACTTAAACTCTTAAAGCTTACCAATGTCAAGATGGTTTTCAATACTTACGACAAAAAACTGCTTTTTCTATGTCAAAATGTGGAAGATGTGCATTTGTTTAGGAATACCTGTTTATAAAAATCCTAAGTTTTTCTCAATATCTAAAGCAAATACTTATTTGTTACAATATCAATATCCAGTTATTATTATTCGTAAAAAGCAGTTATTAATTTTGTTAAATTATCTGTTTTAAAAAATCAAATATTTCATTATTAGCCTGATATCTCAATTGTATATCATTAACAGCTAATTACAGCATTTTTATATTATTTTTCATTATAGTTTATAAAATGAGTGTCAGTAGAGCGAATGACGCCTGAAACAAAAGACCTTAGATACAAATGGGCCCAAATGGGGAACCACACATAACAATTTTGCGAGGCTCTCCACGTAGGGTGATCGCTAGAGAGATTGATCAGCAGCCTGAGTCGGAGCAGTGTTGCGGAACGAACGTTTCATTTAAATAAATAACACGAGAATTCTGTATCAATCTAAAATATCTATACCCCCTATCTAACAATACTCCCTTCCTCACCGGGCAAGCCACGCCTACCCCAAACGGGAAATTGCTCAATCGTATAATATTAATAACTAATAATAATTCATCGTTACGTAATTGATGTGCTCAAACATCAGTATCTACGTATTTCTAACATTTGAACAGAAAAAATCACATACGTCTGTAGAAAACTCATAGTTGGATACTTGTATAATAATTTGCTTATCAGAATCTTTAATTTAATCAGCATAAATTATTTTGATTGGATATTATTATTAGTTTACATTGAAACAGATTTACTGTTCGCAGGTTTGAGCGCGCCTAATAGGGCGCGCAACTGTTGCTTCTCGCGCTTCGCGCTCGACAACCTGTGTACCTCGCGCTACGTGCTCGGTCTTTGTATTTTCCCCACATTTGTGCGCAGGCCTTTTAAAATTAAAGGTCAAAGCATGAACAACTGGAATTTGGTCATTGTGCATTCTCTTTTGTTAAAGCTCCTTCGGCTTTAACGAACACATTCTCATCACGTGTCTCGTGCTTCGCACTTGATTTTATCGAAAATGCTAACTTTTCTACATTATTTTCAACTTTACTATATCAAGTGTATATTACATATATTTATTTCTGTACCTCGGTCTGGGGCTGTTTATTCAGATATTGCAAATTTATTTTTCATGATTACGTTAATATCTATTTCTTATTTTGAATTAAATTTTATTCCCAGCTACCCTGAAAAATGTATCATTTCAATAAATTTACCTTATGACAATTCATAACATGCATTGGCATTGAAGCAAAAGTATTTTCATTGTCTTGTTCTTATGATTTGAAAAAATCACATCCTATTTTAAAAAAATGGTTACTAAACATTTTATTGCAACTTGGGTCGTTTTTCCAAAAATTTAATTTTTTTATATTTAATCTTATATTTTACTATTAAAAGAAAGTCTACTCGTCCTATCTGAAAATTGCTAATAAAAAACTTGTAGATCCTTTTTGGGTTAACAACTTTTATCAATTAATTTTTTTCGTACATTGTGTCGCTTTTCAAACAAATTTTTTTTTTTCTACTGAGAATGTTATCTTTTACGATTAAAACTAAAACTACGCCACATATCAAAAAATTATTGATGACAAATTTGGATGAGTTTTTAATCTTTTTCGGAAGAGCAACTTTTGTCTATTCATATTTTCTATAGCATGCGTCGTTTGTCCAAAAACTTATTCTTTAATTTTTAATATTGTTTTTTACGAATAAAACAGAAACTACGCATCCTATCAAAAAATGATTCATAAAAAATTTGTAGATCCTCCTTGGGGCAACAATTTTTGTTGATTCATTTTTTTCTGTACCTTGCATAGTTTGATCGCAATATGGAATTTTTGATTGTTTATTATTTTTGTGCGATCAAAATTTCATTTTTCGATTTTTCAAGAAAATTCAAAAGGTCCTTATGATAGTCCTTAAAAATTATCCGGTATACAGACGACGACAACGACAGCGTCAACAACGAAAGACAGACAGCCACCGACGTAAAACCTATTATTTATGACTCAGGGGGCCTCAAAACGTCGACATTTGATGGAATCGATGAAATTCACTTTTTACATAAAATCAATACCATCTCATTATAATGAGAATGTAAGAATTGATTATTTTTTGTGCGAACAAAATTTGAATTTTCGATTTTTTAAGAAACTTCAGAAAGTCGTCATGATAATCTTGTAGGGCTATCGAAAAGTAACGTTTTTCTTCTCTTGACTTTCTTTCATATCGTGCTTTATTTGGCTTAAAATGTTAACTTTCGTTTTTTGGCGGTTTTTGAAAATGCTATAACTCTAACAATTTTCCTCAAATCGAAAAAAGTCGTAGACATAAATTGTTTTAATTTTTGAGCAATACGGGTAGCCATCCATGGAATTTCTAAATAAAAAAAATGGTCTCAAAAATTTTGAAAATGCTCTAACTTTTTGAATTTCTCTCCAAAATAGCTGGTTAACGAACTCTATCTTTTTCTTTGTCCCTGAAACTGTGTGCTAAAGCATAATCCAATACGATTAGTCTTTCAAAAGTTATGCGATATACAGACGACGACAACGACGACGACAGACAGGCAGACACCGACATTTTTCACATAAAATCAATACCTTCTCATTATTATGAGAATGTAAAAAATCATTTCTTTCTACAAAAAACCATTAATAAAGAAGTGTCGGGGTAGATATAGCACCCAAAATTGAATAATTGTTTTAGCGCTGACCACCCCTTCAAATTTTTTCTTTTACCAGATAAATGAAAAAGTATTTTTTGTGTTTGCAAATAAAAAAAATCGAACATGTCGAAGTAATTGCTTTTGAATAAAAAAGTGAAGCTGCAATAAGATATAGGTCTTGAATATTTCAAATGTCTATAGGATTTCATAAAAGTTTATTTTCACTTAATTTAAATCTGTATATGTAAAGTATCATTGATATATTTCATTTATAGTATGCATTTTTTCTTATGAAAAGGTGAATCCGTCGAGGATAATTTTGAAATGAATCGCATTGCGTCTGATCCGCGCAGTAGAGTAATCTGCAAAAATCACGTTTTGTGTACATTTTAAAAAAATTGTAATTTTCACACAATCAAATTTAAATGTTTAACGTTTAACACTAAAAAAATGTGCTTGCCGTGCAGTCACATTCTCTTCGCGCGCTGGGCGCGCAGCTCGCACGTTTGAGCTCGCCTGAGGCGCGCGAAATTAGGCTTCATGGCAGAAGTTTGATTTCTATCATTCACTGTAGGTAAAGAAGAAGTAATTAAAAAAAACTTTTTTCACAATTCTAAATATTTAGGATCAGAGACACCTTCCTTCGTTCCTTGTATTTAGCGTGAAAAAACTTTCAGCATGATATCTGATTCCGTGTGGACCTAAGTTGGAAAAAAAGTACCGATATAGCTTCGAATTTTTTTTCTTCAAAATTTCCACTGAAACAAAGCTGAGACATGTACTTTATTGCCTCCTCTTTCATTTTCCCAACATAAATACCTACCTTACCAGCCTCACTTTTTCAATTTTCTGAATTTTTTCTTGAATCTAAGAAATTTTTTTCTAAATAAAATATCGGGCTGAAACTTTGTTTGATGTATGAGAAGACAATGAACTACGTTTACGTACTTTATTCGAGGAGCAATTTCCCAAAAAATTATTTTCGACGAAATGAAAACTGGGTGCATTTTTTGAACCTAAGAACTTTTTTTATACGTGAAATATTGGCTTCAAATTTTGAGAAATGCAATAGCCGACAGTAAAGTACGTTTATGTACATCATTTGAGTATAAAACATGCACAAAGATATATTCCAACTAAATGAAAACTCCGGTTACAAGTTCGGTCGGTATTCGCGATGGCATGGAAATGCGAAGTCTGGTGGCCACTAAACGAGGCTCTATCACGATTTCAATACTTATATAATTCAACATTCAAACAAGATATTTCACTCAACTTTTATGCTGGACACAACTTCAGAAAAATACTATTGTAAGAACACCGCATCATGAATCTTGACAGCGTAGACCCCACGTTTCAGATGTAGACGAGCCAGCTCATAGAGCCTCGTTTAGTGGCCACCAGACTTCGCACTTTCATGCCATCGCGAATACCGACCGAACTGGTAACCGGAGTTTTCATTTAGTTGGAATATTTCTTTTTGCATCTTTTGTACTCAAATGATGTACATAAACGTACTTTACTGTCGGCTCTTGCATTTTTCAAAGTTTGAAGCCGATATTTCACGCATAAAAAAAGTTCTTAGGCTCAAAAAATGCACCCAGTCTTCATTTCGTCGAAAATAAGTTTTTGCGAAATCCCTCCCCGAATAAAGTACTTAAACGTAGTTTATTGTCTTCTCATACATTTAACAAAGTTTCAACCGGATATTTTATTTAGAAAAAAAGTTCTTAGATTCAAAAAAAAATCAGAAAATTGAAAAAGTGAGGTCGGTAAGGTAGGTATTTATGCGTAACTTATTTTCTCGCGTCTTAAATTAATTTCACGTAATAAAAACAATTTCTATACAGTAATTTTTCTACTTATCAGCAATCTAATAGGCTATGCTGTATTTAAGATCAAACTCTGGTATTAGGCCTCTAACGAAGATTCTATAAAATATATTAATATTTTGGTCCATCAATTCATTTCGAATTAAGGGATATTTTCTGTTGTCAACTTAGAATTATTTTAATGAGAAAAGATTTCCTGAAAATCGATTTTTCAAGGAATACAAATGACCATGGCTTTAATAAAATGTATGGGTGTACTTTTGAAAAGCGCATACCTTCGATTTATATAAAACGCCGTATGCTTATATATTTTGACCCGCTTATTACGAATATGACGCTGAAAAAATCCGAAAATATTATTATCATGGTGAAAACCATGAAAACCCCATAAAAGTCATGGTTTTTCGAATTTATCTCGGTAAAAGCAGAAAATATCATAAAAATGTTCAGAAAAAAGTTTTAGATCCAATCAAACTATATATATTTAATAATAAACACTTTTCCTTTAGGAATGACAGTTTTTAAGAAAATCGCTATTGAAACTGAGCATGTGCAACATGCTTGAGTCCAGTAACTGTCCCAGGTTGAAATAAGGTCCATCAAGCCAGCATCTCCACTATATAAAAATTTAGAAGCATTAAAAATCAAACACCACAGAATTTTTTTTTTTGGCTTTTGAATGCGCCAACAACCAATTTCCAAAAACCACCCCTAGTGAAAATAAAGCTACCCCCTATGTACAAACTCAAACTCGGAAAAAACGAAGTACACCAGAATTTTGGGATTATTTTGGGCTTTTGAATGCCCGAAAAAAAAAATAAAAAAACCACTACCAAGGTAAAAAAAAACACCCCCTTGCAAAAAATAGAATCTGCAAAAAACAAAGTCCATACGAATTTTGGGCTTATTGTGAGCTCTCGAATGCACCACAAAACTTTTTCCAAAACCACCCCTATGTACAAAAAAAACAACCACTTAGTAAAAACACAAGCCTGGAAAATGCAAACTAGAAAGTAGTGTTGGACTTTCCTTGGGCTCTTGAATGCTTGCATTTTTTTGTTGCGAAAACTACCCCTACATCTAAAATATCAAAGCGAGCCCAAAAATCGGTGTTGGTTTTTTTCAGGAGGCCCAAAATCAGAGACTCTCTTTACACTGTAAAATTATGAAAAAAATTATTTTTTGACAAAGTCATATATGCGTGGCGTAGAGGGGTTTCTTTTCAACTGTAAGGGTTGGAGCCTAAAAATCAGTGTTAGTACTTTTGAGAAGCCCAAAAATCAGAGACACTATTTACACTGTGAAATTCGGAAAAAAAAAATATTTTTTCACAAATTCATATCTGCGTGGTGATAAGGGGTTGTATTTTACCATTAGGGGTTGGAGCCCAAAAATCGTTGTCGATATTTTTGAGGAGCCCGAAAATCAGAGACTCTATTTACACTATAAAATTCTAAAAAAGGCTCCTCAAAAATACCAATACCGATTTTTGGGCTCCAACTCAAAAAATAATGGACAAAAAATAATATTTTTCAGAATTTTACAGTGTAAATAGAGCCTCTGATTTTTGCGCTGCTCAAAAATAGCAAAACTAATTTTTGGGCTAAAACCCTTACAGTTGGAAAAAACCCCTTGACACCACGTAGATATGACTTTGTCAAAAAATAATCTTTTTTAGAAATTTACAGCATAAATAGAGTCTCTGATTTTTTGGCACTTCAAAAATATCGACACCGATTTTTGGGCTCCAACCTTTACCGTTGAAAAGCAACCCCTTGATACTACGCAGATATGACTTTATCAAAAAATAATCTTTTTTACAATTTTACAGTGTAAATAGAGTCTCTGATTTTTAAGCTCATCAAAAATACCAGCACTGGTTTTTGGGCTCCAACCCTTGCAGCTGAAAAGCAACCCCTTGACACCACGTAGATATGACTTTGTCAAACAATAATCTTTTTCAGAATTTTACAGTGTAAATAGAGTCTCTGATTTTTGCGCTGCTAAAAAATACCAGCACTGATTTTTGGGCTCAAACCCATACAATTGGAAAAAACCCCTTGACACCACATAGATATGACTTTGTCAAAAAATAATCTTTTTTCAAAATTTACAGTGTAAATAGAGTCTCTGATTTTTGGGCTACTCTAAAATACAAACACCAATAGGTTTCGGAAGTTTGGGGCTCGATCTGATTTTTTTGATGTAGGGGTAGTTTTTGCAACAAAAAAATTGAAGCATTGAAGAGCCCAAGGAAAAACTTGAATCAAGCCAGCACCTCCACTGTATAAAAATGTAGAAATATTAAAAATAAAACACCACAGAATTTTGGGCTTTCTTTAGGCTCTTGAAAGCGCCAACAACGAATTTCCAAAAACCACCCGTAGTAAAAATAAAACTACCCCCTATGTACAAACTCAAAATCGAAATTCCCATACTTCTTTTTAGCAGAATTTTAGGCTTTTTTGGGCTGTATTACCGATTTTTGGGCCCCACTATTTTTTTTTGAAAGTTGAAAGTTGGAGTGGAGGTGCTGACTTGAAACAAGCCAGCACCTCCTCGACATGAAAATTTAGAAAAATGAAAAATCAAACACCACAGAAATTGGGGGTTTTTTGGGCTCTTGAATGCACAAAAAATTCAAAAACCCACCCCCAAGGTAAAAAAACACCCCCTTGCAAAAAAATTGAATCTGCAAAAAACAAAGTCCATACGAATTTTGGGCTTATTGTGAGCTCTCGAATGCACAACAAAATTTTTTCCAAAACCACCCCTATGTGCAAAAAAACCAACCACTTAGTAAAACCACAAACCTGGAAAATGCAAACTAGAAAGTAGTGTTGGACTTTCCTTGGGCTGTTGAATGCTTGCATTATTTTGTTGTAAAAACTACCCCTACATCTAAAAAGCAAATCGAGCCCATCATATCTGCGTGGTGTAGAGGGGTTGTTTTTTAACTGTAAGGGTTGGAACCCAAAAAACGGTGTCGATATTTTTGAGGAGCCCAAAAATCAGAGACTCTATTTACACTATAAAATTATAAAAGATTATTTTTTGTTAGCCAAGGGGTTGCTTTTCAGCTGTAAGGGTTGGAGCCCGAAAATCAGTGTCGATATTTTCGAGGAGCGAAAAAATCCGAGACTCTATTTACACTGTACAATTCTCAACAAGAGTATTTTTGGACAAAGTCATATCTACGTGGTGTCAAGGGGTTGCATTTTAACGTGAAGCGTTGAATCCCCAAAATCAGTGTTGATATTTTTGAAAAGCGAAAAAATCAGAGACTCTATTTACACTGTAAGATTCTCAAAAAGAGTATTTTTTGATAAAGTGATATCTACGTGGTATCAAGGGCTTGTATTTTAACGTTAAGCGTTAAATCCCAAAAATCAGTGTTGATATTTTTCAGGAGTGAAAAAATCAGAGACTCTATTTACACTGTAAAATTCTCAAAAGTATCATTTTTTGACAAAGTCATATCTACGTAGTGTCGAGGGGTTGCATTTTAACGTGAAGCGTTAAATCCCAAAAATCAGTGTTGGTATTTCTGAGGAGCCCAAACATTAGATAC
>CAKNWT010000197.1:0-12121 GCA_932066315.1 Andricus coriarius | reverse complement strand
TGCTAGTAGGGAATTGTGGGGAAGTAAGGGAAGGGGCAGTAGAGGCATGGTTAGGGAGTGATGGGGTGAGTAAGGGGAGGGGTTTTACGGGAAGTGAGCGGAGGGTTATTATGGGAGGGGACGAAAAGTAGGCGAAAGCACGAGGAGCTGTGGAGGGAAAGTGTTCGAAAAGGATATTAGAACGACCTAATTTACGTCTCAATAGGCTACGAAATCTTTTTTTTGTATGCGCGCGGCGCATAGTTTGACTAAATTTTCATGAGAAATATAGAACCAGTGAATTTTTTCGACCCTCTGAACAGAGGACATTCTCAATTTCAGATCTAATTGCCAACACATACAATTACGTGGACAGAATATCGTGGCCTGCATTCCATACCGCTCCACGTCGCGTTTGGTCGCTGTATAACTTTAGATCCTGTGCTTATATACAGATCTTGAAGTGTCACACGGACCAAAAGCCATGTGGAGCAATATGGAATGGATTTCCGATCTGGAAATCTGATTTGGAAATTCAAGGAAACAATGTATGGCAGAAAATAACAATTGGGATAGACTACAGATTACTTTGCACAAATTCTGATTTAGGTATAACTTAAAAAATATACTTCAAATTATAGATATAGAATTAGATTTTTATATTCACCAATAAAATTGAGGATCATCGACAAACATAAGAGAAGGGTCTGAACAATCCTCATTTTTCTAAGTAATGGAATAACGCTTTGATGTATCAATAAAGAATTCGAATGACAATGTAACTAATGAATATTTTGGTGCTTTATGAATTTATACGATAGCTTATAATCGTTATCTCATAGGATGTGGATGTGAAGTGTGTCTTCCAGAGATATTTGCATTTCATTACGCAATTTCCATACAATAAAACTGGGCTGTCGATGATCTTCTCAAGGTAAAATTCATAATAATAACCGACCAGTGTTCGCCGCTAATACAATCAACTTTTTATTGCATTCAAATATTAGAAGCACGTAAGTGTTAAAGGAAAATAATTATTTTTATTTGATGATATATGCAAAAAGACATATTTTTAAAATAACGTACGAATTCTCAACCTAATTACCAGATGAATGCTTAAGCAAGAACATTCAATGTAGGTCAAAAGAGATGAATCTTTTATGAAATATATGGATACTAAGAGAGGTAAATTTTCACCAAGAAAGACACATTTCTAACATAATAAATGAATTCTCAACCAAATACTTAATATTGCAACTTGAAAGAAAAATATACAATAAGAAATGGAATGGATAAATTTTCATTAAAAAAAACGAAGTGTCTAGTCGTCCTGAAATTCGGGACTAGTCCTTTTCCTTTTCCAGATCCAAGAATTTTTCGGGACTATCAGAAACAGCCTTAAAAAAATTAATTGCCATCACAAAAAAAAAACCGTTTAACCAAAATATAAGTGTTCAAGCAAGAACATCAAATTCATATCAAAAGAGAATGTCGTCGACCAATAACATTGCGTTATAGAATCCAGTCTGCATAATCGGTCTGCTACCACATTGTAAACTCCTGGAATAAAGTAAGCCTCCCGTTAAATATCTAGTTTTGAAGTCAAAGTTAATAGTTTATCTGTTAACTGTAACACAGGTTATGACTTCGTGACTCCTTGGCTCCTTGCCTCCGAATATAAGCTATCACTTTTTTGTTGTCTGATTGAAGAGATAAGGCTTTTCCCTGCAGAATAGGAGCATTTTTGACAATCGTTACGTACACTGCCCACATTTACTTTTCGTTTAAATGCCAGTTTTTCTGATCTAATCGCTATTGACCCTTCATCAGCTTGTCTCCCAACTGGGCTTTCCAATTTATATTCGATGTATCTGTTGCTAAATGCATAGTAGGCATTTTTGGAAAAATTTTCTATCTTTTGATCAAATTGTCTATCCACCATTGGAAACCTGGTTTTATCTGATCCGGAATCGTGAAGAGTTGATTCCAACAAAATTTCTGGAAGCGCATGAACAGCTCGTTGCATCCCTTTTCAAAACAATTTCCCTAGAGCAATTCCAAACGAAGCAAACTCCAGCCTTCCGAGAAGTAATTTCACCTGATGCCAGCTTCATCTTTGCCGAATCGTAACTTTCTCCACACATAGCCTTATCATTTCCGTCATCTTTTCTGAAAGGAATCTTTTATCCATCCAGGGATTTCATATTCATAATGTCAATTTTTCGAATAAGTTTCGCAAATTATGATATTCATTTGCCTTATTATTGAAATTATTTTGAGACTACCCGGTGAGCACTACACCAGTTTTTAGTATGATTCCTCTTTCAAATACAAATTGATAACATTTCAAATTCAAAATACTAATTTTTTTACTGAAAATTTTGAAAGGCTATAATGAAAGTATTAAAATTCCGTACTTTAATATGAATAAATAAAATAGCTCCTCATTTCTCCGTGTTTTGTTACACAAGTATACTAAGCTTTCATTCATTTTTATCATTTATTGAAATATAAAGTCTCTCAGTGTATTTGCACAGGCGGAAAAATTATATATAGTTTATACATAGTGTGAAATATTATACCTAATTTTTATTTGTTTAGTATAAAAATTTTATAAAACAAATAAAAATTATATATAATACTTCACACTATATACAATTTTTCTGCCTGCGTGCTTCATCTAAAGTTTCAGTCGACATGAATTTTCTACAAACGTATTGTCTCTTTGGGCACAATACTTATGAAAAGAAGTAAAGAGGATACAAACATGCTTTGTAAAAGCTATAGAAGATTATCATACTAACTATATACATTTTCTTGAAAAATCGAAAATTCAAATTTTGATTGCTCAAAAAATAATGAAAAATAAAACATTCGATTTTGCGTTCAAACTATGCAAGACACAAAGAAAAAACTAAAATTGTGCACCCAAAGAAGATCTATAAAAAATTTTATTATACACTGTTTTATGCATTGTATAATAAAATTATTGAAATGATACATTTTTCAGCGTAGTTGAGAATGTAATTTAATACGAAATAAGAAGCAAATATTAAAGTAACAATTAAAAATCGAACTTGTACTTTATTTTATAATATCTGAATGAGCAGACCCAGACCGACATAATGTGGAGAAGTTGACATTGACGACAAAATGGAGTGCGAAGCACGAGGTACGTCATGCGAATGGGTTAGTTAAAGCCTAAAGAGCATTAACAATAGAGACTTCAATATTACCAAATTATAGCTGTCAATGCTTCGGCCTTTAATTTTAAAAGGCCTGCGCAAAAACGTGGAGAAAAACCGAGCACGCAGCGCGAGATAAATATATTATCGATTATGAAGCGCGCGCCCACGCAGCGGGCACATTTTTTTACATGAAAATAATGATTTAGAGGAATGTGTTTACATTGACTCCACTAACAATCTTCGATATTAGCTTACAGGATGGGTATAAATTTATCACGTGTTGCTCCTCGCAATCGAATTGGTTTATCGGCAGGAAAAGTGTATTTTCGAATTTTCAATAGCCAGCGCGGATTTTTGTGAGGAATGAGCCGAATATTATCAAGTCCAAGAGAAGGTGTATGTTTGGCTGGAAGAAACCTGGAACTGGCACGAAGAGAAGACTCGGCAGGAAGAAACCACCTTCCAAGAGAAGAAGAAGTTCCGGAACGGGAAGCACCAGGAATAGGGTCACCATTTGGTAAACTGTCGAATTGGAAGCTCAACTCTGCAATAACGGGAGACAAGAAAATACATTTTTCTTTAGCGTATATCTTGGAGATCTCTTCCTATTTCTTACATTAAAAATCGTTCTAAATTTTAAAAAGATTAAAATCTCAAGGGATATTATTTTCTTGACTATGTTGAATAGAGCTAAGATTTCCTTTGAAAGAACTGAGTTTAAAGTATTATTTACACTAATATGTGTTATGAAATATTTTGTTAAAATCTCCGTCCATACGTAGTGATCTATTTTTTTGTAATATGAATGAAACAAATTACTTACTTGTAACTTACTTAATAATGTTGGTATGAAGTACCTAGTAATAATAATATTATTATCAAATATAATAAACATAAATTTACAAAATAATAATAAATGAAATAAACCAATTTCCTGAATTCAGAATCTTTAACGAATTCAGGAAATCCCTTAATTTTTCCACATTTCCTAAAATATTATGAATTAATTTCTGTAAATCCTTAAATTTTTGCTTTTCATATAAATTCCCTTGAATATTCTTAAAATTTTATCAAATTTTCTTAAATCTTTCCGAAATTGGGGGTATTATTTTGAAATCCTTGAAATCCATGAAAATCTCAGAATTCTGGAAATTCCACGAATTCAGACAATTACACCAATTCAAGCATTTCAGATGAAAAAGGGGATTCCGCGAAATAATGGCATTCTAAGGATTTAAAAATATTTCAAGGAGCTTAGGGAATTTATACGTATTTAGGGAATTCATGTCATTCAGAATTTATTTGGCATGAATGATTTTTCAAATGTAGTTGTGAACAACAAGGTGCATTCTACATTCAATCCAATCAACAATAAATTGTTGGCAAATTCAGGAAGCTAAATAAATTATTTGTGCATTGCAGGCAGATATTATTCTTTTATGATTCTTCAACAAATTTGCAACCAGCACGGAAAGCTAGCCTGAATTAAAAAAAAAAAAAAAAACATCTGCCCGCTGTGCGGGCACATTCTCATCGGGCGCTACGCGCGCGGCTCGCGTCGCTCGCAAGTTTGAGCGCGCCTAGGGCGCGCGACTGTTGGTTCTCGCGCTCCGGGCTCGATAATATATCTATCTCGGGCTTCGCGCTCGACAATGTATTTACCTCACTACGCGCCTGTTCATTGTATTTCCACACATTTGTACAGAGATCTTTTTAAATTAAAGGTCACAGCATCGATAATTGTAATTTGGTGATTGTGAATTATCTTTTGTTAAAGCTCCTTCGGCTTTAACGAACACATTCTCATCACGTATCTCGTGCTTCGCACTCGATTTAGTCCGAAGTGCGAACCTTTCTACATTATGTTCAACACTTTGATATCAAATTCCTGGGATTCCTTATTCATATGTTGCAAAATATGAAGTCCAAATTTTATTTATCATGATTACTTCAATATTTTTTTCTTATTTTGCATTAAATTTTATTCTCAGCTACCTTGCACAATGTATCATTTCAATAGATTTACATTATTACAATTCATAATATGCATTGGTATTGAAAAATACGTATTTTCATTGTCTTGTTTTTATAATTGAAAAAAGTGCTCATCCTATAAAAAAAAATTTGTTTGTTAAACCAAACCAAAAATACGCATCCTAGTGTAAACTGGTTCTTAGAAAATGTTTGTAAGAAAAGTTTATAAAAAATTTGTAGATCATTTTTGTTTGAACAACTTTTGTATATTAATTTTTTTTCGTCTTTTGTACGGTTGTTCCAAATATTTAATTTTTAATTTTTAATGCGATTTTTTACGATTAAAACAAAAACTACGCTTCTTTAAAAAGTTATTTATGACAAATTTGTATAGCTCTTTTTTGTGTCAGCAACTTTTGTCTATTATTTTTTTTCATAGCGTGTGTCGTTTGTCCAAAAATTTAATTCTTTCATTTTTTATTTTATTTTCTAAGATTAAAACAAAAACTGCACATTCTATCTAAAAGTGATTGCTAATAAATTTTTAGATCTTTTTTGAATGCATAATTTGTTTCTATTCATCTTTTTACGTACCTTGCGTCGTTTTTCCAAAGATTTAATTTTTCTACTTTTAATGCGATTTTTTTACGAATAAAACAAGAATTAGCATCCTATCAAAAAGTGATCAATAACAAATTTGTAGATCTTTTTTATATGCACAATTTTTGTTTTGTCATTATTTTCCATATCTTATTAACAATTGCATAGCTTGACCGCAAAATTAAATTTTTGATTTTTCATTATTTTTTTGTGCCATCAAAATGAAAATTTTTGATTTTTCATAAAATTCAAAAAGTTGTTATGACGATATTGTAGGGTGTTCATAAAGCAACGATTTTCATCTCTAGACTTTTTTTCATATCGTGCGTTTTTTGGCATAAAATGTTAATTTTCATTTGCTTTTTGGAATTTTGTAAATGCTATAACTTCGGTAATTTTTTTTCTATCAAAAAAAGTTATTGAAATCTTCTTTTCGCCTTTTTGATTAATATTAATATCCTCCCATAGAATTTTTAAATATAAAAAAAAAAAGTGATTTCAAAAATTTTCAAAATGTGCTCACATCTTTAATTTGTATCCAAAATGGCTGGCTAACGAACGTGACCTCTATTTTAGGATACTTAAAGAGTATACCAAAGCCCAGTCCAATCTGTCAAATCTTTCGTAAGTTATCGTGCTAACAAACTAAAAATCTACATACTCAAAACGTAGACATTTGACAAAAACGTGGGGGGGGGTCAAATTTTACACAAATCTAATACCTTCTCTGATGAGAATGTAAAAAATAAAGTTATACAAATTTTATTCTTGGAAAACCTGCAGAAATATAGCACCTAGCGAATGAATCTCATCCCGGATCTGTAAAGTAAAAATTGGCGGAATTATTTCATTTGTTTATGGGAAAAAACATACGTTAAAAAACGTCAACATAACCTTAAATTGTTCGATTCAAATTACTAAAAATACCGATTGAGGCGTAAAACGCCAAAATAACCTAAAATTACTCTTGATTATAACTGGCTTACTTCAAATTATAGCTTGATTTCTCTGTTTCACTCTGGCTTACTCTAGATTACAAGTAGAAAAACTCGAATCGCACGCGCAGTGAAGCAGAATAAACGTGGATTAATACCGCTTGAAAGTGGTTAACCTAGGATTACATGAATTAATCCAGATTAAACAGGGATTAATTCTGATAAAACTAGTTTACTAAATTAAACAGAATTTCTGTACATTTAATGCCACTATTTTTGTCCTATGTATTTTGGCTCGCTAAACTCGAAAATCAGATTATAAAATTTGTTTATAGATAGGCCATATATCAAGTTATAAACGTCAGGTTGGATCGCACAAGGTTTCAAATTAAAGACAATAGAATTTCCAACAATTACTCTTCTTATTGTTTTCCAATCTGTTGAGTAGTTTAGGTGTTATCACCAAAATATATGAGAAAATTCCATTTTTTGCGCGAAAATAAAAATCGAAAATTCACTCTATCGCCATGCAGAAATAGAAAAATTCAAATTATGTCCAGTTTCTTATTTTTTATGTAAAGATCGCAGTTTTAGGAAAAAAAGGTATTACTGAAGAAAATATATGCATAAATACCGGAGATATAAGCACTTGATTGAAGGTACCGACATTCTAATTTTACTCTGTTTTTCTATTTTTTTCATTTTTTGCATAGAAAACATTTATTCAATTTATTTACTTCGTTTTTAATTATGCATTTCAATTTTGCATGACTAGATAAGAAATAAGGCTGGTCCCTGATTTGTCTTCTGTTGTTCGCAGGTTCCGTTTCTCTGATGAGGAATCAAATATAATCTCCCAACATTCTTGTATCCCAATATCCTTGGTAGACCTGCTCAATGGCTTTCATTTCTTAGTGGAAACTTTAACCGTGCTCGTCACTCACGTCACCGAGATTTTCCGGTGAAAAATCCAAGTGGGAATGCAAAAAATTAATTTTGAGCGACATGTTTACACCTGTTGAAATGCAAATTAAATGTACACATTTTTTCATTTTGTAAAGCAGTATAATAAAGAAGTACATGTATGTATGTTTGTATGCATATATTTTCTCCGTCAATACCTTGCTCTTTTTGTAAAATTTCGATCTGTATATAAAAAATAAGAAACTGGACATAATTTGAATTTTTATATTTTTGCATGGCGATAGAGTGAATTTTCGATTTTTATTTTGGCGCAGAAAATGGAATTTTCTCATATAAAGTCTGTTCAACGAATAAGGAATAGCGATTAGTCGAAAACCATAAAAGATATTTAATTTTTATTTTTTTCAAATTAAAGGTCACTAAAAGGGCTACGGCGCATTTACTTAATATCTCGTGAGATATATTCCTCTATCCATATTCCTATATTATGAAGTGAGAGCTGTTTTAGGGCTTTTCTGCAAGCTTTATCTTCATGATAGACCAAACATTCTCAATAGGGTTGGCATCGGGAGACAATGAAGGTCATTCCATTATCTCGATGCGATTTTCCAGTTTCCACGAGGTGCAAAGGCGACTGCCTCTTTATCTTCTTGCAAGACCCAATCTTCACTTTGAGCTCCAAATGATTTCTTTACTGATCTCAAAAGACCACGCTGATAAATTTGGAGCATTTTTTGAGCATTCAAATTATCCGTAAAAAGCTCCAAACAACCAAAACCACCCTTAGAAAATCATCCCCAAACGTCGTTGCTCGAGAACTGCCTCTTCTAGGCAAATCATAGCCACTTTTTGTGGGTTTAAAACGTTGCACCCACTGTTGAACAACCTTTTTCGACTTTTTAATGAATTTTGTACATACAACTTGCTTCATTTTCGTAGCCAGCGGATATGATCGCAAGAAGACCGCTTCAAACCTTTTCACATACGCAGCAGACATTTAGATTTACGTGTGCTCTCTACGACAGTTCGAGCGATATTGATACTAACGAATATTTGCGCCGTATCTCTTTTAGTGAACTTTAATTTAAAAGAAAAGATAAATTAAATATCTTTCATGGTTTAAGAATAATAGCGATTCCTTTTTTGTTGAACAGACTGTATTTTGGGACATAACACCTAAACTACTAAACAGATTGAAAAGCAATATAAAGAGCGATTGTTGGAAATTTTATTACCTCAATTTGAGACTTTGTGTGACCCAATCTGACATTTGTAACTTGATACATGGCCTAAAATGTATAGCCACCGCCAAAAAAAATGAAAAAAAATTTCGAAAAAGCGTATTTTGAAAACCTATCTATAAAAAATGTTTTTAATGTGATTTTCGAGTTTAGCGAGCAAAAATATATAGGGAAAAACTAATTGCATTGCATGTACATTTTGGCTGTAAACTAATGTTATGTTCCAATGATGTACTGACGCGAACGCGTCCGGCAAAAACCGAGATTACTCGGACATACTCAGGGTTCCTGGCGTCATATTCATAATGTCAATTTTTCGAATAAGTTTTGCAGATTAGGATATTCATTTTCTTTCTCATTGAAATTATTTATAGACAACCTAGTAAGCACGTCATCAGTTTTTAGTACGATTTATCTTTCAAATGCAGATTAATAACATTTCGTATTCAAAATACTAATTGCTCTACTGAAACTTATTTAAGACTACTAAAGGTTTCTTCCTCTGAAGTACCGAAATGTGGCAAACACTTCCATTCAGACAAACGGCTTCTGTGCCATGCAAGAAAATATACTTCTTGGAATGGTTACCGACCCTAGGCTTACCGTTCGCCAAAACGCACTCACCAAAATTCTGGAAGCAAAACATAAGCAACAGACAACTGTTAGATACAATATTGTACCAAAAATTAATTTTGAAGCTAATGATTACACAGAAGTGATTGATTGGGAACAGACAGATGTTTCACTTACCGTACCTCCAGTTTTAATTCCTATAACAGAGGATGAACTTACCGCTAAGCTATCTATGGCCGATGGCTTGGTACCAGACTGTGACTTTACACCTTTCCCTTGTCACACAGTAGCGGTTCTTTCTCGAAAGACTGTCAACTTATTTGACACTAAGAAAGACTTTGTGGGTGTAATTAATGACTCTGAGAAGCTTGGTATGAAATTTCGCGATTTCACCCTTAAAGAACAGACTAAAGATATCATCCGATTTCAAAATTTCAAAGTGCGCTGAGTTTCGGATTGGACTGGGTTACTTTTCCGCACCCAGGCGTTTCCTGGACGCACAATGTTGGTTTTTCGCCCCAGCCTAATGCACAGTGTGCATGTACAAATCAACTTGTCTACATTTCAATGCTTAAAGCTGAAAGTGTAGTTGGAGTTTACTGTGCTACTTTAACTTTCAGCTTTACAGACTCAAATAAAGTTTGGATGAAAATAACTATTGAGATAGACTTTAGAATACATCGTAAAAATTCTGATTTGTCGATAGGTTACAAAAGTATACCTAAAATTTTAGATATATTAGATATTTATATTTCATAACAGTGAGTTTTAAGGAAAAAAAATTATTTACTAAATTCGTTAAAGCTTATATCAGAATGTAGAACATGTTTTAGGTTTCAGGTAAATCCGGTGCCTATATGGTAAAAACTTCCGAAGTACGCTTTATGGTTTCTTCTAAAATATGTTACAATTAACAACAATAGTAATTTCTTTGAATAATTAAATAATTTTTTAAAATGCTCATTTTTTAATAAGAGATATCTTTAGCACATAATCAATCCGTCGTCTGAATATTATTCATTATAATTATCATAATTATCTAAAAGAAAATATTTGCTCTAAAGCCTGAGGATAAGCTAAGTTCACGATGAGCGTGTTACTGTTCATAAGGCTTTAAGAATTTCCATACAATACAACTACGAACTGAATTTTTTAAATAAACATATTTGAAGTTTCAGAAGTAGAAAATCAAAGATATGTATTGTTGATTTTCTACTTCAGTAAGGTAGTTTTTCGTTATTCCCTAGCTTAAAGTTTAACCTTTTTAATTTAAAAATTTTAACCTTCTTTGCTTCTGGTATTAGTTTCAGTGACAATAATTAAATTATTGTAATCTATTACAATTATTGTTTTTTGCTTTATATCAGGAGTAAAGTCTTAGTCTTCTTAGTTTATCATAAAGAAAAACTAAAATTAAAAATTTGCATTTCTCTCTTTAAAAGTAATAGTTTCATATGCAGAGCATATTTATATTGGAAGATTCCTGAAACTCTCTCAATTTTGGAAATTCCTGAATTCCTTTAATATTCTGAATTTCCTGAATCCTCTGAAATCCTTAACTATTCTGAATTGTCTGAAGTCCTGAAATTTCTTAAATTCTCTGAATTTTCCTAATTGCTTGAAATTCCCTAATTCGGAATCTTTAACGAATTCTGGACATCTCTTAAATTTTCTACATTTACTAAAATATTATTAATTCATTTAAATTCCTACATTATTTTTATTTATCTGAATTTGTTTCAATTCATCAAATGTTCTCAACTTTTCTGAAATCCTTTAATACTTCTGAATTCTTAATATCATTTTGAATTCCGAGGATTCCAAGAAATTTTCAGACTTCCGGAAATGCCAAGAATTCAAAAAGTTACACTAATTCAAGGAATTCGGATAATAAAGGGAATTTTGTGAATTTACGGAATTCAAAGGATTTCAAAATATTCCAAGAAATTTAGGGAATTTCCGTTCAAAAGAATGAGAAAGAATACATTGAATTTGAAGCCTGAATAAGAAGTCGACGGAATAAAATATTAAAAATTACTAATTTAATAGTGACACATCGTCAGCCCAATTTTGAATAATTATTTCACAGAATTGGAGGAATTTACTACATTTGTTAGGCTATAGTAATTTTTCAAATAAATTCGTTGTAAAAAATACGGTACATTTCACAGTCAGTCCAATAAACAATAAATTCTTGACAAGTTGGAGAAGATAAATAAATTATCTATACATTATAGACTATATTGATCAACTTTAGATATTAACCCATGTAATTTTTAATAAAAAGGGAAGAGTTTTTGGGAAAAGTAATAACTATTTTGAGCTGAAATTTTGCACACATTATAAAAGTCACAAGAGGCATATTTTCTCAAACTTTGAATATTGCAAAAATCATTATATATTTAGGATTTTCAGTCAGTATTTTCTCAAACCCAACCATTCCTTTACTCAAAATGCGAATTCGGATGTAAAACGCCAAAATAACCTAAAATTGTTAAAAATAATGCACAGAAAATTCATTTTCAACAAAACAAAAAACAATTTTTTAACAAAATAGTTTAAAACTATTTGTATTGCATATGTAAACTGCTTTCAATTATCTGGGTTAAAAGTCTGTCAAAAATATGGGATCATTTTCATGCCAAAAGAAAAAAAACTTCCGAGTCAAGGTTTTAGAAAATCTAAAAGAAGGATTTCCATTAGGATT
>CAKNWT010000194.1:0-23440 GCA_932066315.1 Andricus coriarius | reverse complement strand
TATGCGCGATAAGATTTAAAAGTTTGGTCAAAGATAAAAATTGTATTATTTTTATTACATTAAATAATATTTTGTACGTTTTTTGTTGTATTGGAAAAAATCGCTTTTTTCTAAACTAGCCTCAATTAAGGTAATCAAATTTCACGACCTAATTTATGAAATAAAAATACACAGATCTCAGAAGGAGAAACTTGACGACACAAACAGATGAGATAACGATTAAGATATAATAATCACGTACAAATATGTATAATTTGATCATTTTAATCACAAGTAAATTAAATTATATATAATGAAATACCAGAATAGTCATAATCTAGACTGTTAATCGAATTCTGTATCAACGCTTCAATCAGTTTTTACCGGAATTGGAAAAAATGGGGATCGTTTATAATCTCGTCTTCATCTTGATAGTCATCCTTAATTACATTGGTGAATTTAATACTATAATATATCTATAATATTTTCAAAAAAATGTCTTCATTTCAGCAAATAGAAACTCCTATAAAATGTCTTGTTACTTAGGTCTTCAAAATTATCCCTAGTTAAGAGAGTTGTGTAGTACATCTTAAAATTAAAGATTCTTACATCTTTTTGACTTTTACACATTTAGAATTGAAGAACCTTGAATTGAGCACCCTTGAGATAGATTTATTTCAAAACGATCTTAAAAATTTAAAGATTTTAAACTGTAAACATTCAAAATCAAACTATTTAGCGAATTCTAAATTGTAAATATCTTTAAAATGGATCAGTGTGCAAAGTCGAAAACATCAGAAAGCTTCGGTCCAGCTTTCAAGAAGTTCCCTAGCAAAATCTGCCCTCAATGTACATAGCCTTGCCTCGCAATATTGTGCCATAACAAATTCTTGATACACCAATACAGAAAAAATGTAATGCTCTTTCTTCTTGCAGAGTTAAGCTCACAGTTTGATTGTCTTCCTAATGGCGAACCTATTCCTTGTGTTCCTCGTCGGCAACCTTATGTTTCTTCTTTTTTTGAGAGAGAACCTTCTCCTGACAGACCTTATTCTCCTGCCAGGTCTCCTTCTCCTACCGAGCCTCCTCTTCGTGCCAAGTCCAGGTCTTCTTCAACTCCTGCCAGGTTCACGGTCCCACCTACCACTATCGCTTCTTCTGACGGAATTGGATATGGACTTAACCAACTTCAATTTATTCGGCTTACTTCTTACAAAAATCCGCAACAGATTTTTCAGCTTCGAAGATACACTTTTCCTACGGATAAACCAATCACAATATCCGTAAAACATAGAGTTTATGGGCCGATGCCAACCCAAGAACAAATTGTATTATCAACATCTGATGGTGACGTCTTTGCAATATTGGAGACAAGTAGCGTTCTTGCTGGAATATATCGTTTGAATCCCCGTAACTGGAATGATACACGGGCAAAAATAAATATGGTAAGCGGCATGATTACCTCCTTGACCCGAAAGGAAGTTATGGAAACTCCAGTAGGCCCCAACCATAGAATCCTATTGAGTTTTAGAGTAGAGCGTGTAAACCTCAAGCGTCCACACCAAGAATTAAATTAATAATAAATAAAATATATTATGATTCACAAGGCTTAAATCCTTGTTCTCCCTGAAATTTTTGCACAGACCTTTTCAAAGAAAAGGTCAAATCTTTGAAACCTGTAATTTGGTGATTTTAAATTCTTTTATTTGAATTTTTGTTATCAAGAAATTATCGAGTCTGACAGTGTGTTACCGCGATGCTGTCGGTCTTGCGATTGAATACTAATGTACGTCACTAGCTCTTCAACTAAACTTTTTACTTTGGTTTTAAATGTTTCAAATTTCACTCGTCCATTTTACAATTTTCAAGCAGACGAAAATTTTATGCTTACAATTTTCTTTCGCATATTGTAATTTTAATTATATTGAATTGAATCTCTACAGTTCCTAGGAGCGTATTTCCTATTTATTCTTATTAAAAGCGACTTGACAATAAGTACAACTTGTTTAGTCAAAACTGAAGAAATATACAGTATAGTACAGTAATGTGAGGATGGCTGTTTTTTAAAAAGTACAAAAATACTCATAATTTTTGTAATGTTCGCTCTGAGTGAAGCCATTAAGCTTATTCTATAAGAAGCTTTTACCATAAACTATTAATTCCACTGTGTTCGTAAATTATTAATATCTCCAGAAACAATTAACACTTTCCGACGCAGTTAGTTAGATAAGAAGATTCAGGTCTGGATATTCAATAGACAGACCAAAAAAAAACTGAAAAGGATTAGATTCCTTAGTAAAACACTGCATAAAAAAACTTTGAAAAGTGTTAACTTCAAAAGTCAACTTTTTGTTGTATAGCCCAAAAGTTCAAAAAATTATCAATCTAGTTTCTTTTATTTAATGTGACATATTTAAGTTGAGGAATTATGTCTTGAATAAACATCACTGCCTGGCTGCAATAAGATGAGAATAATATTTTTAGCAAACGAAAGTAAAGTAATTACTTAGCGTCTAGCTCTATCTTGCGTAATTTAAAATTGGTTTATTTTATTAAGAACTATTTTTGGACTTTGTTCTTTCTGTCGAATAAATAGTTTTAAATTCTATCATTGCAATTATTTGAAACTGGAATTATTTCATCCTCTGGAGGTAGAATATTACCTTTGGTCCTTTGAAAATCACATAAATGATTCATCAGCATGCTTCATATTCATTCTGACATGGAATAATAAATTATGTAACGGTGTTATTTTCACGAGGGACTAGTTGTTTTCTTTCTGACCACCTGACACCATTCAAAGGCAGATAGGGTCTTTCATCTCTAAAAGAGGATTTATAAGACCTTGAAAGCCTTGACAACTTTAATTTTTTGTGAGTAGCTTTGTTTTGTTAACCATATCTTGAAAAGTAATAGAACAAATACCTGTTGTAAATCTAATATTTAAATGTGATAATATGTTACAAATTTAACATATCAAATCCTACCCTTGAAATTACACATTGGTAACATGTAATCCTTGAGTTTAATACATACATAAGCACGCACATGAATGTATTTACTTCATGTATTTTTTTTGTTGAATACCTATTTTTTATTTTAATTGTTATATCGATCACCATTACTTTTTAATTGTAACATGTATAATCTGTTTCTTATAGGGCTATCTAGCCCTAGGAACTTTTCATGAATAAATACAAATACAAATACAAATAAGTCCGTGTTTCAGTCCATTGTTTAGAATTCCTCAGATAATACGAATCAATAATAAATATTGAGGTTCAATAATGTTATGCCACTCTTGTGAGTCCCCAAAGAAAACCCCATAAGTGACAAATGTGAATTTTACGTAATATTACGGTTTATTGACGATTTTTAAAAGTTAAAAAAAAACAAATAATCATTATTCGATAATTCAGGCATATGCTGACATTTTTTAAGTGGTACTTAATTGTTAAAACAGTTTCCAATTTGTTTAAACATTTAAGAGTATTCCTGAAAAGCAAATTAGTAATTCAAAATATTAACATTTGTCGAAAATTTAGCTTGATATAATGCTTCTTCTGTTTTTTTTTGAATAAAATATATAGTTGAAAAAATGCGTATCATATAAATAATTTTTCAATTATTTAAACAAATTATTTGATTGTAATCATTGATAAAATAACCCATAAAGTGTAGAAAATATGTTTATTTCGCGAGTCAAATGAAAAAAACAAATATTTAAACAACTTAATATTGTTCAAAACAATTGAATATTACTAAATGAATGACTAGGTATTCTTAAATTATCGAATTATGATTATTTATTTTGTACAAAACTTTTAGAAAGCGTAACTAACCGCAATATAACGTACAATTAAAATTGTTCACTTATGGGCTTTTCTTTGGGGACCCGTAAAAGTGGCTTAAAATTATTCAACCTCAAAATTAATGAGCGATTCTTATTTTCTGATGAATTCTGAACATCATACTAAAAGACGAAATTATTTGTAGCATATTATCGGGTTTAAATATTAGATTTACAAAAAGCTGACTTTTTTCCGGGTTAAATCAATGGAAAATTTCATGGTCTTTGCACCACCTCTAAATATTAACCGATTTTGCTTAAATTCGGAGATTTTTTTTCCTTTTTTGTGCATTCGAACAAAACTGGGGTGTGAGAGCAGAAAAATTCAGAAGTGAAAAATTAGGGCCAACCTAGCCTACATATCTGCATTTGTACTTGAAGATATTTACATAAAAATATTTTTATAATTTTCGTAATTATATAGTTAAATCTTTTCCTTTAATTTTCATTGTTATCGGTTGCCAAATTTATTTATACTCTAATTCTCTCTGATACATACAAATTAAAAAAATACCTATTTCATTAAATGATATATTTTTCTTCGAATTTTCATTGATATCCCCCTGAAATTTGTTCGAATCTACAAAAAAATTAATCCAATGTTTTTTCTCTTCGGAATTAGCCATGGTCTACGAATAAAATATTACTTTTCAAATATCACCCGCATAAGTCTCTTCTATAGGGTCCCAAGAAAACCTCATTAGCAAAAAAATGGTTTTTGCGAATTTTTGGCGATATTTATATTTTTTGCTGTATTTTTAAATGCAAATTGTTTCTCATACAGAAAATACTATTTCATACTAATAACGCAGCTACACAAAAAAAAAGTGGTCTGTCCGGAAGACAAGACCCCCCTACCCTTATGTTTTCGGGGTCGCTGAATCCCAATCCGGGATCAGCGTAACGATGTTGGCTATTTTTTTAAGGTCATTTCAAGGTAAAATGTCGACAGGGACGTGTGAGTGGGTTGAACCATAGTTCCTATATGTTTTTGGGATCGCTAAATCCGAATCCGAGGTCAGTTGAACTCCATAATATTTGCTTAGAGGTCATTCCAAGGTCGAATGGTGATAGAGACGTAGCAGTGGGTTCATAAATCGATCGAATACGTTTTTAGGTCGCGGAATCCGAATCCTGGGTCAGTATAGCTCTGTAATCGTGTCAGGTTCAAGGTCATTCTAAGGTTATATCTATGTGAATAGGAATCACTGTAACCGCCCCCAGGGTACCTCCACGCGGTGACGGCGGGCAACGGAAGGTTTTTTTTCCTTTTTTGTTTTCCGGCAAATTCCCTGGGTGAAGGCACTCATGCCGTCATGGCAGATAAAAACAACGTATTCTTTACGATGCTATTTTTCTTATCGTTATTACATTTATGGGGAATGTCGACACGTTTGCCCAAGTTTATTGAGAGTTTCCTTGTAACTGTAGACCCTGCAGTAGCCAAGCTGTCCACTACTACAGGGCTGCGGTCGCATGATGACGATTGCGGGCCCGCTTTCTCACCCTGACCAACCGCTGATACTGGGCATCCTAATCCATGCATCGTAAAGAATACGTTGTTTGTATCCGCCATGACGGCATGAGTACCTTCACCCAGGGAATTTGCCGGAAAACAAAAAGGGAAAAAAAAACTTCCGTTGCCCGCCGTCACTGCTTGGTGGTACTCTGGGGGCGGATACAGTGATTCCTATTCACATAGATATAACCTTAGAATGACATTGAATCTGACACGATTACAGAGTTATACTGACCCAGGATTCGGATTCCGCGACCTAAAAATGTATTGGATCGATTTATGAACCCACTGCTACGTCTCTATCACCACTCGACCTTAGAATGACCTTGAAGCAAACACGATGGAGTTAAGCTGACCTCGGATTCGGATTTAGCGATCCCACAAACATATAGGAACTATGGTTCAACCCAATCACACGTGTGTCACGATTCGACCTTGGAATGACCTTTAACCTGACATGATGGAGTTAAACTGACGCCAGATTCAGATTCAGCGATCCCAAAAACATATAGGAATGATGGTTCCACCCAATCACATGTCGCTATCACCATTCGACCTTGGATTGACCTTGAAGCTAACATGATGGGGTTAAACTGACTCCGGATTCAGATTCAGCGATCTCAAAAACATATAGGAACTATGGTTCAACCCACTCACACGTCCCTGTCGACATTTGACCTTGAAATTACCTTAAAAAAATAGCCAACTTCGTTACGCTGATCCCGGATTCGGATTCAGCGACCCCGAAAACATAAGGGTAGGGGGGTCTTGTCTTCCGGACAGACCACTTTTTTTTGTGTAGCTGTGTAATTATATGTTCAAATAAATTTTTTAAGCAACTTATTATTGTTTTTAGCAATTTTCTCTTTGAATAGAGTTAGAAAGTCGTGGTTTTTCCCCAAATTTTCCACTTTTTGTCCAATTTTTAATGAGGAAGAGGTAATACTTAATTGCTGTTGCGAAACATAATTGTGTAAACAATATATTATTATTGCTTATAATATTCTCTTCGAAAACTACTAGAAAATTGCAGTTTTTTCCAAAAATTTCCACTTTTTTCCAATTTCTAATCAGAGCGAGACAAGTAATTAAGGCTAACCAAATTAACTGCCTAAAGAGTTTATTATTATGCTAACAATAGTCAATTCGAATAATGCTGGTAATTACTGCTATGTGAATTTTGAAAAATTATTAATTATTTAAACAATTTTTATAAACAAATTAAGATTTTGGCCTTTTTTCAACTAATAGGATCAATTAGCTTATGGTATCAACAAAGAATGTTTTTCCAATAAGTCTTTCCTACCGTACTTTGCAAATTTACAATATCTATTATTTATTTAAGAGTTTTTCATGAACATATTCAGAGTTTGCCTATTTTTCAAGAAATAATCACAATTTGTTAACGGAGCCAACTAAGAATGTCTTTTCGGTGACTCTTTTCTATATTACCTTGTAAACTTACAAGAATTATTGATAATTTAAAATATGAAAATTCTATGAATTTCCTGAAATCTCATAAGATCCTCAATTCTTTAATTGTTCTGAATACCTGGCATTTTCTGAATTCCCGAAAATCTCTGAATACCTTAAATTCTCAGAAATCCGCAATTCATGAATTCAGTAAATTATCTGAAATCATTGAATATACTGAGTTCCCAAAATTCCATGAATTCTCTGAATCCCCTGTATTCGTCTCATTCTTTTTAATTCCTGAAATATTATCATTTCTTGCAATTTCTTAAATTCCTTACAGGCTTTGGGATTCTCTGAATTCCCTGTAATTCTGAGATATTCTGAATTCCCTAAATTCCTTCAATATTCCAAATTCCTGAAATTCTTTCAAATTTTGGAATCCCCGGAATTCTTATGATATTTTAAATTCCATGAATTTAATTAATTCCTTTCATGTTCTTAAATCTGTAGAATTCGCTTAATTCCCTTAATTTTCCCTCGCAATTGTGCCACAAGTTCTTAATTCCAGTCTATTTGAAAAAATGTAATATTTTTTCTCCCTGAAGATTTAAGTTCACAATCGGATAATCTGCCTGGTGGCGACACCATTCCTGACAGGTCTTTTCCTCCTGCCAGAACTTATTCCACTGTTAGATTTCTTCTGCTGCCAAACCTGCTCTTCGTATCGGGTCCAGGTCTCCTCTAGTTAATGCCAGGTTCACGGTTCCACCCAACACAATTGTTTCTTCTGATGAAATCAAATATGGTCTTTATCAACTTGAATCTATTCATCTCGATCGCTGCATGAATCAGTGCCGGCGTTTGGTGCTTGGAAGATACACTATTCCTGCGGATAAGCCAATTCGAATAGCCACAAGACGGAATCTGTTTATGCCCGTGCCACCTCAAGAACAAATTGTATTATCGACATCCTAGGGTGACTCCTTTTCAATATTGGAAAGTAGTAGCACTTTTTCTAGAATATATTCACATTAAAATAACTGTCAAGGTAGACTTCAGGTCAAGATAAACACGGAAAACGGCATATCTACCCTATTGACCCCAAGTGAAGTCAAGGAAACTCCAGTAGGGCCTAAGCGTCAAATCATAATGCATTTTGAAGTGCAGCGTGTTAACCACAATTATAATCCGAAGTCGGCACAGACTTTTTCAAATAAGGGTCAACTCAGTGGCAAGTGTAATTTTCGTTGAAATTTATCATAGCTTTTAACCTATTTGAATGGACAAAATTATACATTCATATAATTCACATCAAAGTGTACTTCTCGTGATCAGCAATGTGAGGTGAAGTAGATTTTTCCACGAAATTATAAATTAATTTTACAGCATTTTTATGAATATCCTTCTCGATCTTTTTAAGAATTTTTAGGCTCACGTAATTGCAGTTTATTACATTACATTATATTTATTGAACCTTTATTTCAGACAAAAACTTTTTATTTATCGCTTTTCACGAATATTTTAAAAATGATGACCTATTATTGTATGAAAGCTTGGTTGCACGAGAAAAAGATTCTCTATAACTCTGCTGCATCCGATTTTTTAAAATAAATAAATTAATGTCAAATATTTTTCATAAACCAAGCTACTGTGAAATCTTATAATTTTAGTGAAAAGTGACGTAGCTCATTTCCGTTGTTGTGGTACAATTTCTTTAAAAACAAATAATTCATAACAATGCTTAGTTCACGTTGCCCCATGATGCCCCAGGCATCGCGGGACAATAGTATGTTTACAATATTTTTAAATGGTTAAAATAATTTGTGGTTATTTTTAGCAAAGTGATATTGGAAAAAATCGCTTTTTTCTAAGCTAGCCTTGGTTAAGGTAATCAAATTTCATGGTCTGATTAATGAAATAAAAATATAAAGATCTCAGAAGGACAAACTTGACGCCTGTAATATATGACATAACGAATGAGATACAATAATCATGCACAATTATTTATATAATTAATTTGATTATTTTTATTTCTGATAAATTATATTATATATAACGAAACACCAGAATAGTCATAAGATAGACTGCTAATCTAATTCTGCATAAACGCTTCAATCAGTTTTTACCAGAATTGGGAAAAATGAGGATAGTCCATACTCTCGTCTTTATCTTGACAGTCATCCTGAATTATATTGGTGAATATTAAAATTATTGTCTCAAGCTTAAGATGGTTACAGCCCAATGTGTCGAAGGCATTTTTGTGTAGTTGGATTTATTTTTTATTTTTGAATAGCATGCACGGGGCTGTCCCGGTATATATTATCAGTCACGGACGCATTATTGTAATGCAATCAAGTGATCTGATAAGAACGTGTGCCTTAACACATTGGACAAAGCCTGGTTTTTACCCCATCATTCACGGACTGGGTTGCAGTCAAGCGCATGATAGGGGGACCTACAGCTTAAGGTGGGATCCGAACCACCAGAACCTCGGTAAAGGTATATTGAAAAATTTCAATAGGTAGCTTGGACTGATCTCGTATCGAAACCTTTGTCACGTTTCTTTGCGAGATTTGCGAGTAATTTTTCCACACTTACTGCGTTGGTGTTGGCGTTCGTGGGTGTAGTGAGCCCACACTTGTAGTTATTTACTACAAGAAACTATCCACCTAAAAAACACTACCCGAATCGGGTTGAGACCGAAACAGCCCCTGACGCTTGGGTAATCCCGTTGCGTCCCCTTGTGCGCCTAAGCGTGGCCCCAAAGCCCTCTCCATAAAGAGAGGACCGCAGCCACGCTGTTGGCTGATATCTCCGACTCAATGATGCAGTAACTGCCAGTAAGCCGTTAGACGTTTCTTTGCAATCGCAGAGCAGTGACAAAGGATGTGAGTTGCTGTCTCATCATCCATTCCGCAGAGACGACAGAGAGGACTTTCCGCAAGCCCTATCTTATGGCTGTGATATCTGAGATTCCCATGTCCTATAAACATTTCTGTTAGGACTTTGATCTCTTTTCTCCCGAGCTGAAGTATTTCCCTTGCTCGCTTAAAATTGAGCTTTGAGCCCAAGAGTGTTTTGGCCTGTCTGCAACCAGTGACCAAATCCCACTCATTCTGATGTTCCTCAGCCAGCCAGCTGGCTCGGTCCAGTAAAATTTCTTCTTGCTGCTAGTTTGGCTATCCTATCCGATATCTCATTGCCATTGATACCGCTGTCTCCAGGGATCCATAGCAGAGTAACTCGGTTTTCCGTCGCTAACATATTCAATGTCTCAAATCACTCCCATACTAATAGCGACGTGGTCGTTGTTCCATTCAAGGCTAATATAGCAGCCCTGCTATCTGAGCAGATCCGGATGTTTCTTTTGTTTTCATACTCCTTTGCCTTTAAGCGCACTGGAGTATAGCCATAATCTCAGATTGTAGCACTGTCGCGTAGCACCCCAACTCGATTGTGAAGCCCATTCCATTCCTTCTACGCTATACACCGGCTTCTTCATTCTCCTCGTTCCTGGAGCTATCTGTAAACCAGTTGCCTCCATCACTGGGCAGATGTGTGTCGCCGTTAACCCATTCCTCCTTCGCGGATAGGCTAACTCGATACTTCTTGTCGAAGAGGTAGCTGCTGTCGAGATCCTTCTGTCATTTACCAAATTTAGTCTCCAGGCCGCCTTGGCAGCCACGACCTTGATGGTGAGATGGAGGGGCTCCAACCCTGTTAGTGCCCCCAGTGCCATCGTGGGTGACGACTTCGAGGCTCCAGTGATGCCTCTGAAAATCAGTTTCCTGATCCTTTTCAGTCGATACTTCACAGTGGAAAGCTCGACCCTGCTCCACCAGACCACCGCCGCATAGGTTAGCCTAGGACGCAACATCGCTGTGTAGATCTACAGGAGTGTCTCCGGCTTCAAGCCCCAGCTTTTCCCTATGGCTCTCCTACAGAGCCATAAGGTTGCTACTAGCTTCTTGCACTTGTTTTCCAAGTGCTCCTTCGATAACAGCTTCTTATCCAGAATTACTCCTAGCTTTTAGCTCGTTCCTTGATTTTTAGTTGTTGTCCTCCAAGTTTCAGTAGACTCGTGGTTCCCCACTTATACCTTCTGGTGAAAACAACCGCGTCTGTCTTATTCGGATTGGCCGATAGTCCAGTTTTCTTACACTATGAATCCACTATCATCAGTGCTTGCTGTATTACTCCGAAGAGCGCATCCAGATGCAGGCCACGCGCGATAACCAGTATATCGTCCGCATAGCCTATTACGTGGTGACCCTGACTCGAGAGTAGATGAAGCAGTTCATTAACTACTAGGCACCACAGCAAGGGCGATAAAACTCCTCCCTGAGGACATCCCGAGTCAACGGTTTCACATAAAGTGGTATCACCCTTAGTCGTAATTAGATTCCTGTTGGTCAACATATGGCACGTCCATTCCACGACTACAGTAGGCACACTATGTGTGATCATGACTGCCCTGATCACCTCTTTAAAGGTGTTATTAAAGGCTCCTTCGATGTCCATAAAGGTTCCAATCGCGAGGCCTTTGTCCTTCAGTTGCCTTCTTGACAAGAACTTGTCAAGAATATATCTATCCACAAGTCTTTCCACTGTCTTTAGTAGGAAAAATGATAGGCTGATGGGACGGAAATCCTTGTGTAAGGTAGAACCGATCCTACCTGCTTTCGAAATAAAGACTACTCTCGTACTCCTCCATGTCGCCGGGACGAGTCCCAGCATCAGACTAGCCCCAGCAAGCCTCACTAGCGGCCCTATGCTGATCTCTCCAGCCCTCTGTAAGAGGACTGGATAAATGCCATCTGGACTGCAGGTCTTCAGGGCCCATCTGACCCTGGCAGGGGTGACAATCTCGTTGGCAAGCCGCCTTTTCTGGTCCAGTTGGGCCGCAGGCAACTTTGGTTGCCTCTAAAGTGCTGTCATCACTTCTTCGAACCTTGAAAAGCCCGGGAAATGTGCCTTGATCAGTTGAGCCAAGGTGTCCCCGTCCGACTCTGAGTAACCCCACCGAGCAATTTAAGAGGGCCGAGAATAGCATCCGGATTTCGAGAAAGTAGCTTATCCAGTCTAGCCGCGTCAGCTCCCTTCTCGATGTCTGCGCAAAAGTTGGTCCAGCTCTCTTGCTTTGCCTTACGTATTGCACCCCTGTATTCATCCCTCATCGCTGTAAATTATGTCCATAGTTCCTTCGTTTTGCCATTACTGGCACGTCTGAACCTCTCTCTGGTTTCCCTGCGAAGCTCTTCGAGTTTCCCATTCCACCAGTGTGTCTCCCCAGCCTTTCGGACTCTTGTAGGTTAACAATTACTTTCATAAGTAGCTTTCATGGCTTCCGTAAAAGTGTGGGCTGCCATCTCCAGAGTATCCACGTCACGAATTGACCTGGGAACCTCTCAAAGTGCAAATCTCACCTCCGTGTAAAACTGATCCCAGTCCGTTCTTCTTGGATGTCTGACCCATTTAGGGCGAGCGGGTACAATAGATTCCAATACGAACTCTATCTGGGAGTGATCTGAGAATGTGGGTTCATCTGAGACTCTCCACCTCTCGATGTTATCTCTAAAACTGCTGGCACAGAGAGTGATGTGAATGACTTCCTCCCTGACCGAGTAAAGGAACGTCGGGGTGTTCCCCGTGTTGAGAACATCTAAGTCAGTGGTGATCAGGTATTCCAGTAGGTCATTACCTCTTGAGTTGACGTCCGTGCTGCCCACAAAGTATGGTGGGAATTGGCATCGCATGCCACTAGTAGAGAAATACCCCCTACCTTGAAATATTCCACCAGTGTACATACCTCCACTGGCGGGTTAGTTTCGCTGTCATATGGAAAGTATGCCGATCCCAGAATTAGCCTTCCTATTCCTTTGAGGTCCATGGCTATCACCATCAGGTCTTTTGAGCGTAGCTCAAGCAGCGGTACAGCGTTTACTTAGTTCGTCAGTATGCAGGCCCTTGGTTCGGCCGCCTTGGAGACCCTCTAACAAAAAATACCAGCCCCCCTAAACCCCTTATGGTATCTCGAACTAACCAAGGGCACAGACGCCACCTGAAATTGGTTTACCTGAGAGACTGATGGAGAGGAAAGAGTTATGTTAGACCCTTTAGGACCCAACCCCTCTCCCCCCTCCGCCAACTCACTTCCTCCTTCCTTCGTTTCTTATTTTGGTTTCGCGCGATTCATGTTCGTCCCACGAGAAGCTAGGGACACAAAAGGTCCGCCCCTGCAGAGCCGCGCCTGCAGGGGTAAGAGTGAATACTCGGGGAGGTCGTCCGTTGTCCTCGAGAGGCCGTAAGGACACCTTCGTAACCCCTAGGAGCCAAAGTGCCACAAGCACGATCACTCTACGCTCATGGCTTTGGGGGGGTGGTCACATTGAGTGTGACACCCAATGTTCAAATATCCGCTTACAGACCACCATAACACACGGAGGGATGCTTCTTGGACGCAATGCGGGCCGCAGGTCATTCCTGTCCCGATTAAAAAACTTTAAATCGGTCCGGGAGGGGCCTCGACCCAGGGATCCGAAAGGCCCGTGTTAGCTAGGCTCTTGCACCCTTTTAACATACCGTAATCACGCATACCAGGAGAGTCCGTTTGTAGGGTTCCTTTTCCTTTCATCCAGGAGAGCCCGTTTATAGGGATCCTTTCATTCATATCCATACGCATGCAGGCCGAGGTACTTTTGACCCCAAACCACCGCACGCTTAAGCGTCCCCACCAACTACAAGGTGTTGCAGCCCCTAGGGGAGGTAATATATCTATAATATTTCCAAAAAAATGTCAGGCTTTTAGCAAATAAAAATTTATCTAACGTAATCTGCATTATATGCCGGAAAATATCAGACACGCTCAGGTTTTCAGAATCACTCATAAAACACTGCATCTATTCATAAAAGCGCATTACATTCGGCAAGGAAATCTGAAATACGTATTGCCCAGTATCCTTCCCGAAAAACTTTCCTAGAATATTGCTGGTCCAGCTTTCAGTAAGTTTCCTAGACAAATTTTCCTCAATGTGCTCAGTCTTGCCTCGCAATATTGTGCCACAGCAAATTGTTAATATACCAATGTAAAAAAAATTAATTTCCTCTTACTTCTTGCAGAGCTAAGCTCATAGTTTGAATGTCTACCTAATGGCGACCCTATTCCTGGTGTTCCTCGTCGGCAATGTTCTTCTTCTTCTCCTTCTTCTTCATTTGAAAGACAAAATTCTCCTTCCAGGTCTCCTGCTCCTGCGGAAACTGCTCTTCGTATTAGGTCTAGGCCCCATCCAGCCCATGCCAGGTTCACGGTTCCACCTACCACTATTGCTTCTTCTGACGGAATTAAATATAGACTTGACCAGCTTCAATTTATTCGTCTCACTTCGTATAAGAATCCGCACCGGATTTTTGAACTTCGAAGGTACACTTTTCCTACAGATAAGCAAATTAAAATAGCCGTAAAAAGGAAAGTCTATGTGCCTATGCCAAACCCAAAACAAATTGTTTTATCAACATCTGATGGTGACGTCTTTGCAATATTGGAGACTAGTAGCTTTCTTTCTGGAATATATCAATATAATCCTCGTAATTACAACAAATCACGGATAAAAATAAACATGCTTAACGGCATGATTACCTTCTTGACCCCAGATGAAGTTAAGGAAACTCTACTCTCAATCGTCCACACGATTAATTAAATTAATAAGAAATGCGAAATTTAAATAAAATATTGTATGAAATCCCACGTCAGCTTGAAATATTACAAGCAGCTCGCAATTACAAATAATAATAAATAAAATATATTATAATTATCAAGGCTTCAATCTTTGTTCTGCCTGATATTTTTGCACCGACCTTTTTAATTCGTTTATTCGAATTTGTTTATCAAGAAATTGTTGAGTCTGGCAGTGTGTTATCACCATGCTTTCGGTCTGGCGATTGAATACTAATAAACGTAGCCAGCTCTTAGACTAAATTTGCTCCTTTGATTTTGAATATTTCAAATTTCACTCGTCAACTGTAAAATTTTCAGTTTTCGAGCAGCCGAACATCGTATATTGATATATTTTTAATTTCCTAAATGATCCTAAATCCCCAAAAAATGTTTATTCCCTGAATTCCTTGAATATGCTGAAGTCCTGAAATTCCTTGAATTCTCGGCATCCCCTTTATTCCTCTAATTATTGTTAATTCCTGATATATACTGAATTCTTTCAATTTCTTAAATTCCCTTCACGACTTGGGATTCTCTGAATTCTCTGTACTCCTTGAATATTCTGAATTTCCTAGATTCCTTCAATATTTCAAATTCCTGAAGTACTTTAAGTTTTTTGAATCCCCTGCATTCTTATTAAATTTTAAATTCCGTGCATTTCATGAATTCCATAAATGCTTTTAAATACATGAAATTCTCTTTATTCCCTGAATTCCTTAGATTATTACTTGGGATTTCAGATTGCCTGATCACTAAACCCTGGTCAGGTGTATTTCCATAATTTGAAACAGGCTTCGGCCCCTCAAATACAATCCGTTGAAACTTTAGATAAAATTAGTGATTTTTAAAAAAAGTATAAAATAATTTGAAAGCATTCTTATAAACATCCTGCTTAATCTTAAGAATTTTTTAAATGATGTAATTATACTTTATTAGCTTATAATCACACCTGGAAAAATCAAAATACTTCATTGGGTACTATTGTTTTCGCGATAGAACTACCTTAAAACTAAAAATTCCTGAAAAGTGTCACAGCTCAATTACGTTGTTGGGGCAGAATTTCTTCAAAAGCAAACATTTATAAACAAAGCTTGGCTTACCTCACTTTACGTTACCATACTAAAAAAATATCCATGACTTATAGCTTGGAAAAAAATAACAAAGTTATTATGATAGAACTCTTTTTCCATTATACCCCATTCATGAGGATATCATGGGGTAGATGTATGTCTACATGTCTCCAACATAATTTCCTTGCTTATAATTCCGTAATTCCAGACAGAAGTCTTGGATCTTAAAATTTCTTTGAACGTCTTGTTGATATGGATAAATCTCCTTTATCAGGATTGAGAACTTATTTTGCCCATACGTTCGAACCAAAAAAACCAAACGTATGACCAAAATAAGTTCACAATCCAGATAAAGGAGATTAATCCATAATTTCCTTTGTCTTTGAAACTGAGCATACATCTTTAGCAAACTGTTCACAAGATTTTTAAATCGTTTCAATAATTGGCGGTTAATTTTTGCAAAACGTTATTAGAACAAATCAGTTTTCTTCAAGCTTGCCTTGCTGACGGTAAACAAATTTTATGGAGTGATTTACGAAACATAAATATGAAGAACTCAGAAGTAGAAAATTGACGCCTACAATATATGAGATCACTGTTATGATATCATAATTACGTACGATGGAATCGAGTATGGTCTTGACCAACTTCAATTTATTCGTCTTACTCCCAGATGAATCCGCGACGGCGTTTTATGCTTCGAAGATACAATTTTCCTGCGGATAAGCCAATTCAAATAGCCATATGACGGAATCTCTTAATGCTCGTGCCACCGGAAGAACAAATAAAATTATCAACGTCGAATGTTGACGTCTTTGCAATATTGTAAAGTAATATCATTTTTTCTGGAATATATTCACTTAAAACTAACGGTCGAGGTAAAGTTCGGGTCAAAATAAACACTGAAAGTTGCATATTGCCCCATTGACGCCAAATGAAGATAAGGAAACTCCAGTTGGCCCTAAGCGTCAAATCACAATGCATTTTCAAGTACAGCGTATAAACCATAATTTTCCAAAACATTGGCAAGTGTAATTTTCTTAGAAATTTCGGATAGCTTTGAACCTATTAATAGGAAAAACATTATATTCTCATATAATTAACATTAAAAGAACAAAATCAGTCATTGATATACAGGTGGTGTGATTCTCGTAATTACGAGAATTTTCATCTTAAGAAAGCAAGCTACTGTGAAATCTTATCATTTCAGCGATAAGAATAAAAAATATGAGCGATAAGAATTAAAAGTTCGGCAAAAGGTAAAGATTTTATTACATTAAATAACATTTTTGTATGTTTCAAAATTTTTTTAAACAAATAACCTTTCTTATTTTCCAAAATCTTAGCAATAACGAGAACTACATTGAAACTGAAAATTTGTGAAAAGTGACATAACTCCACGATAACTAGGAAAAAATATGCATTTGGTTTAGTTAAAAGAAGAAATTATTTAAGAAGTTTATTAACAAACTCTTTTTCCGATAACAGCCCTATTCAAGATGCTCTGGTGGGATAGACTTTATGTCAAAATGCCTCGAACATAATTTTTGTTGTCTTTGTGACTTAGTAGACACCTTTAGAAAAATGCTCACAACATTTTCAAGTAGTTTAAGTAATTTCCGGTTATTTCTATCGAAGCGTTATTGGAACAAATCTCTTTTTTTTTAAATTAGCCTTAGTTAACGTAATCTAATTTCACGGCCTAATTTATGAAATATAAATATACAGAGCTCAGAAAGAGAAACTTGATGCCTCTAATAGATGAGATAACAATTAAGATACAATAATCACGTACAATTATGTATAATTTGATCATTTTTATTTAAATTTAATTAAATTATATATGATGAAACACCAGAATAGTCATAAGCTAGACTGCTAATCAATTTCTGTATCAACGCTTTAATCGGTTTTTAGCGGAATTGGAAAAAATGGGGAACGTCCACACCTTCGGCTTCATCTTGACAGTCCTCCTGAATTATATTGGTGAATATAATACCATTATGTATCTATAAGACTTACAAAAAAAATGTCAAGCTCGCAGCGAATAAAAATTTCAAGTTGTAAATATCTTCAAGATGGATTAGTGTTGAAAGTGGATAACATTAGAAAGACTCGGGTTTTCATAATCATTCATAAAACACTGCATAAGTTTATCAAAGCGCATTACATTCTGTAAAAAAAAAATACGAATTTTCCAGGATCCTTCCCGAAAAATGTTCCCTGAATATTGTTGGTCCAGCTTTCAATAAGTTTTCTAGCAAAATCTTTCCTCAATGTGCTCAGTCTTGCCTCGCAATATTGTGCCACAGAAAAGCCTTGATATACCAATGTAAAAAAATTTCATCCTTTTACTTCTTGCAGAGCTAAGCTCACAGTTTGAGTGTCTACCTAATGGCGACCCTATTCCTGGTGTTCCTCGTCAGCCTCCTTCTTCTTCTTCATTTGAGAGACAACATTCTCCTGACAGCTCTCTTCCTCCGGCCAGTCCTCATTCTCTTGCTAGGTCTCCTGCTCCTGCGAAACCTGGTCTTCGTGCCAGGTCCAGGTCTTCTTCAGCCCATGCCAGGTGCACGGCACCACCTACCACTATTGCTTCTTCTGACGGGCTTGGATATGGACTTGAACAACTTCAATTTATTCGGCTTACTTCTTATAAGAATCCGCACCAGATTTTTGAACTTCGAAGGTACACTTTTCCTACGGATGCACCAATCCAAATAGCCGTAAAAACTAAAGTCTATGGGCCAATGCCAACACAAGAACAAATTGTATTATCAACATCCGATGGTGATGTGTTTGCAATATTGGAGAGTAGTAGAGTTCTTGCTGGAATATATCAATATAATCCTCGCAATAGGAATAAAGCACGGGCAAAAATAAACATGGTAAGCGGCATGATTACCTTATTGACCCCCGATGAAGTTGAGGAAACGCCAGTAGGCCGCAACTATAGAATCGCATTGAATTTTAGAGTAGAGCGTGTAAACCTCAACCGTCCACACCATGAATTAAATTAAGAAAAAAATGTGAAAATAAAACTAAATAATGTATGAAATCAGAAGTCAGCTTAAAATGTTAGAAGGAACTAGCAATTACAAATTATAATAAATACAGTATATTATAATTCTAAAGGCTTCAATCTTTGTTCTTTCCTGATATTTTTGCACAGACCTTTTCAAATAAAAGGTTAAATCGTTGACAATTGTAATTTGGTGATTTTTAACTCCTTTATTGGAATTTTTTTATCAAGAAATTATCGAGTCTCGAAGTGTGTTATCACCATGCTGTTTAGCATCTTGTTTAGTAAAAATTGAGGAAAATACACTTTTTAGAATATCCATAAATATCTTTTATTTTCGTTCTTTGGGACAAAAGTACATTTAGGATTTTTGAAAACGAAGAGGTGAAGCTTTCCATAATTGTTTCTGATATATCGTACAAGGAACTTATGACATATATTTTGGACACTGGAAATTGAAAACATACTGTACAATACGGTGGGAATGGCTGTTTCTTATAGCTCACTAAAATACTCATAATTTTTTTTTAATTCGCTCTGAGCGAAGGAATTAGGCTAATTGTGTAAGAAGCTTTAACAAAAAAGTAGTAATTTTAGTGTGTTCGTAAATTATTAATATTTCCACAAATAACGAACGCTTTCCGATGAAGTTAGTTAATTAGTTGTATTTGCGCTCTGCGATAAGATAATATTATTCTTGAGCAGATTTTCATCATTTTCTTAATAATAAAATTAAATTTCGTTGCAGAATTTCAATTTTTCTGAGTAATAAATTTTACACCGTTTCTTGGAAATCAAATTATCTTGATTCAAAAATGCAATTTCTTTTTTGATAAACAAACTATTCCAACGGAAATTGAGGTCCCGTATCATTAATCGATGAGAATATTCAGGTCCCCATAGTCAATAGGCTAGACCAAAAAAACTGAGGAAGATTAGATTCCTTAGTAATACACTGCATATCAAAATAAATTTGAATACTGTTATCTTCAAAAGGCAACTTTTTGTTGTATGAATAACAATTTTAAATAATTTTCAAACTGGATTCTCTTATTTAGGGTGACATATTTAACTTCAAGAAGTATGTCTTGAATAAACATCACTACGTGATTCCCAGAAGGCGAGAATAATATTTTTATATAACGAAGCTGAAGTCAATACTTAAACTCTAGCTCTTTCATTGCGTGATTTAGAATAAGTTTATTCAATGAGGAATTATCTTTGGACTTTATTCTTTTTATCGAATAAATATTTTTAAATTTCATCATAATATCTTGCAATTATTTGAAACTTGGATCATTTCGTCCTCTGAAGGCTGTATCTTAACTTTGGCCATTTAAAAATTACATAAATGTGTATCTAATTAATTCATATTAATTCTGTCATGGAATAATATATTATGTAGAGGAGATTTTTTTCACGAGGGACCAGATGCCCTCTTTCTGGTCTTTGATCTTTAAAAGATAATTTAAAACACCTTGCAAGCCTTGAAAAACTTCAATATATTTGTGTGTAGCTTTATTTTGCTTTATCCTTTTCAAGACACATCGATTGAGCTTTTGGAAAAGTTTTAATGGCCTTTTATTATTCACCAATACCAATTTACAATTTAAAAAAAATAACTTTTTCGTACGAGGAAAACTTTGTTCGTTTTTGAAATATAGCGGTGCTGCATCAGATGCATTTGTTCGCATCTTTGAGTTGCATCGATTGACCTGTTAAGGAATATTTTATGATCTATTAGTACCGATTTATATCAATTTTTAAGGAAATTATTGAAAGTTGTTACATCCCAAATATTTAAAAAGTTTTCCCTATATGAACAAAGTCAATGATTTGGTTATAAATTTACATAAAACGGTACTCATAGGTCATACAAAATTCCTCAACAGGGCAATTGTTTCATCTCAAAGACACAAACAAGTATAATCGGAGACAGCGGAGACTGAACAACAATAAAAATTTCGAAATTGCGATTTTCTAAGATCATGTTGATTTTATAGAAAAGGATAATGACAAGGTTGAACTTGTAACAAGTCGTTTGACGAATTGACTTAATTAGAAATTTAAATTACACCAAATTAATATTTTACTAAATAAATATTTTCTTATTAATTTTTCCAGCACCTACATCATAGCGAATGTAAGTCTATATTAGAGTAGTTCTTATTTATACTTGGTGGATTTTTTTTCTTTCGAATTTCTCTGCTCTCACCCCCCCCTCCCCAGTTTTGTTTAAACGCAAAAAAAATCTCGAAATGTGAGTAACGTCGGTTAATATTTAGGGGTGACGCAAAGACCATGAAGTTTCTCATTGATTGAACATGGGAAAAAGTCAGCTTTTTGTAAATCCAATGTTTAAATGCGATACTATGTAAAAAATAAAGTGAGGTAAATAATTAAAGCCAACAAAATTAATTGCCTGCACAATTTATTATTATGGTTAACAATATTCAGTTTGAATAATGCTAGTCAGTTGAGGTTTTTTCTGAAATTATTAGCTATTTATCTACTTTTTATTCGGAGGTAGTTACTAATTAACTCAGTATAGACGAAATAATTATTTGAACAAATTATTATTGTTTATAACTATCTTTGTTTTTATATGTTTTATTTCAGAAAAAAATATTCATAAAAAGGAAAGAGATTGTTTAAAATATGACTTTCTCTAATGTTGATTTATTACTTGTTCATAAGCAAAAAGTCAAAGCAAAGGTGAACATTTGAAAAAAACCGCACCTTTATGGCTCTAGTAGTATAGCAAGGCCGCGTCTTGCTAATTTTCCAACAGATGGTGCTAGCAGGATTTCGCTGGGAGCAGGTGCTAATCCGAAAAATTGCACCCGCTCTCAGCGAAATCGCGGTAAAATTTCAGCTGCAACCACATCTCACGACCGTGAGATAGGTGGTTACAGTCTGCGACGGATTCAATACGATGATCCGGCAAAAGTCTCGTGCACCCTGAGGACACGGAGTGACCCAAGGACGACCGCCTTCTGCATTTTGCCCGCAAGTGTCTTGGCATTTTCTTGACACGCAGGGATGCTTTTCAGGCTATTAACCAGTGAAACCTTGGCACCTCCAAGAGCGCCGATGATCAAGACGATAAGCTTAACGGAATATTCCGGGTATAGCCGTCGCAACTCCCTTATAAGTTCTTTATACCTCTCTTTCTTTTCATTCTCCTTGGCTATGATGTTTTTGTCAGCTGGTGCCGAAAATTCGATAACGAACATGGTTCGTTTCTCGAAGTCAAGAAGGACTATGTCAGGTCTCGAGTGCGCAACAGAAACAATTGTCGAGAATATGAAGTTCCAGTATATCCGACACTTCTCATTCTCGACAATTGATTCTATTTCCCTAGGAGCGTTTAGCGGAGCGGTATTTGGGCTGATGCCGTAAGAGTGACAGAGATGGTAATAAAGCACTCTTAGTGCCGCATTGTGCCTTTGGATGTAGGTCGTTCCCGCATGAATTGGACAACCAGATAGTATGTGTCCTAGATGCTCGGGGTGTGCATGACACGCTCTGCAGCTATCATCGGGAATGTCTTGGCTCAAAATGTGGCGACGGTATGCTAGAGTGGAAATGACACCGTCTTGGCATGCCAAAATGAAACCCTCCGTGCCCGACTTCAATCCGGGTGATTTAAGGAAAGCAAACGTTAGCTCATACGACATCGACAGATCCTCCACATTTCTGTGGAAGATGCCATGCATCTTCTTCTCGAGGAGCTGTTCGCGGAAGTTTTTCTCCTGTGCTTTCTTAATCTGGGCCTTCAGGCTTGAGTACTCGAGATGCATCAGATTTGATGCACCTTTCTCATCCCTGATATTGAAGTCAAGGCCGAGTGTTTCAGCAGCCTCCTCCGCCGCTTTGTAGAGAAACGCCCCTTTGCCCACTTCTTCGTGTTTCCTGACCATTTTAAGAAGAGGGTCCTGTCCATTTGCGACTACATGTGCTGTGCCCAAAATAATCCTGTTGTGAAGACATTCAAGATTTAGTATTCCGCGACCACCTTGACGGCGTGAGATGTAAAGTCGCGGAACAGAAGATTTAAGGTGCATGCTTTTGTTCATGTGCATAACCTTTCGGGACCCGATATCGAGGGACCTGAGCTCGTCCTTCGTCCATGGAACCACTCCAAATGAATAGAGTACTACCGAGACGGCAAGCATGCTCGTCGCAGATACTTTGTTCTTCGCCGACAGTTCTGAAGACCAAATCCGTCGAATAAGATGTTTGTATCTGCATCGGAGAGTATCCTTTATCGATGTCACGTCCTGAATGCGGCTCTGTGGCACGCCTAGGTATGTATAGGTCTCTCCAGCGCTAAGGTGTCGTATAGCGCTTCTGTCGACGAGCTCAGGGTCTTCTGGGATTCCATTAAGTTTTTCTTTCTTCAAATAAACCTTGGCGCATTTTTCTAGCCCGAACTCCATTCCAATTTCTTGAGTGTACTCTTTGACAATTTCTAGAGCCAGATGTAGTTTCTCTTGATTTTTAGCATAGATCTTCAGATCATCCATGTAAAATACATGAGTGACTTTATGCTTTCGATTTCCAGGTTTGCCGCAGAGGTACCCTTCGGAATGGCGAAGTGCGAGAGATAGTGGCAATAGTGTGAGGCAAAAGAGGAGAGGGCTCATGGTATCGCCCTGAAACACACCTCTCTGAAAGGTGATACTGTTAGTGATCACACGATGTTTTCCAGACGAGATAGTAAATCTGGTTTTCCAAAGCGGCATTAATCTCTCTATGCACATCACGATGTGTGGATGAACCTTTAAGCTTTCCAACAGACAGATGATAAGTCTATGGGAGGTTGAATCAAAAGCTTTCCGGTAATCAATCCAGGCCATCGATAGGT
>CAKNWT010000193.1:0-11140 GCA_932066315.1 Andricus coriarius | reverse complement strand
GGAGAAACTTGACGCCTCTAATGTATGAGATAACGATTGCTAGACTGCTAATCAAATTCAGTATCAACGCTTCAATCAGTTTTTACCGCAATTGGAAATAATGGGGATCGTCCATACTCTCGTCTTCATCTTGACAGTCATCCTGAATTATATTGGTAAATATAATACCACAATATATCTATAATGTTTAAAAAAGAAATGCCAGGCTTGCAGCAAATACAAATTTCTCCGCTGTAATCTGCATTATATGCCTAGTGTGTAAAACATTAGGAATTCAAGAATCTTGAACTGAACATCTTTGATAGAGACTTATTTCAAAAAGATGTTAAAAATGTGATGATTTTAAACTATAAACATTCAAAATCAAACAATTTGGAGAATTTCGAATTGTAAATATCTTCAAAATGGATCAGTGTCGAATGCAGAAAACATCATAAAGATTCGGGTTTTCAGAATCACTCAGAAAACACTACATGTATTTATAAAAGCGCATTACATTCTTTTAAAAAATCCGAAATACGAATTTTCCAGGATGTTTCCCGGAAAATGTTCCCTGAATATTGTTGGTTAAGCTTTCAATAGGTTTTTAAAAAAAATCTCTCCTCACTGTGCTCAGTCTTGCCACGCAATATTGTGGCACAACAAGTTCTTGATATACTAAGGTACGTAAATTGAATCCTCTTTCTTCTTGCAGAGTTAAGCTCACAGTTTGAGTGTCTACCTAATGGCGACCCTATTCCTGGCGTTCCTCGTCGACAACCTTCTTGTTCTTCATTTGAGAGACAACATTCTCCTGCCAGGTCTCCTGCTCCTGCCAAACCTGGTCTTCGTGCCAGGTCGAGGTCTTCTCCAGCCCATGCCAGGTGTATGGCTCCACCCACTACTATTGCTTCTTCTGACGGAATTGGATATGGACTTGACCAACTTCAATTTATTCGGCTTACATCTTATAAGAATTCTCACCAGATTTTTGAACTTCGAAGATACAATTTTCCTAAAGATAAACCAATTAAAATAGCCGTAAAAAGTAAAGTCTATGTGCCGATGCCAACACAAGAACAAATTGTATTGTCAACAGCCAATGGTGACGTATTTGCCATATTGGAGACTAGTAGCGTTCTTGCTGGAATATATCAATATAATCCTCGTAATTGCAATAAAGCACGGGTAAAAATAAACATGGTAAGCGGCATGATTACCTTACTGACCCCAGATGAAGTTGAGGAAACTCCAGTAGGCCCCAAGCATAAAATCCTATTCAGTTTTAGAGTAGAGCGTGTAAACCTCAATCGTCCACACCATGAATTAGATTAATAGAAATGTGAAATGAAAATTAAATATTGTATGCAATCTGTGGTCAGCTTAAAATGTTACAAGCAACTCGAAATCACAAATAATAATAAATGCAATATATTATGATTCTGAAGGCTTTAATCTTTGTTCTTCTTTCATACTTTTGCACAGACCTTTTCAGATAAAAGTTCCAATCATTGGTGACTGTGATTTGGTGATTTTTAATTCTTTTATTTGAATTTTTTTATCAAAAAAGTATCGAGTCTGGCAGTGTGTTTTCACGATGCTGTCGGTCTGGCCATTGAATACAAATGAACGTCACCAGCTTTCAGCCCAAACTTTCTTCTTTGGCTTTAAATCTTTTAAATTTCACTCGCCAATTTTAAAGTTCACAAGTTTCAAGCAGCCGCAAATTTTATGTTTACAATTTGTATTTGCTTTTTGTAATTATAATTATATTGAATTTAATTTTTAGAATTCCTAGGAACGTCCTTCGTATTCATTCTTATTAAATAGCATGACACTAAATACAACTTGTATTTATAATACAAAGCAATAATAAAAATGGGTTTAATCTGGTGCAAGATTGTCTTTCAATTAATGTTTACAGAATTATTATTTTGGTGGTGATTACATTTAACATTTTGAAAAAGGGAGCGGTGAATGTGTCAATAATGGCTTCTGATATATCTAAGAAGGAAATTATGACATGTATTTTGGACTTCAGAAATTGAAAATATACAGTATAGTACAGTATACCGTATCGGCAAGGCTGTTTGTAAAAACCCACTAAAATACTCATAATTTCGATGAAATTTGCTCTGAGCGAAGCCATTAAGCTAATTCTGTAAGAATTTTGAACAAAAAAGTATTCATTTTGGTGTGTTCATAAATCATTAGTATCTCAAGAAATAATGTACACTTTCCGATGTAATTCGTTAATTAGTTGTATTTGCGCTTTGCGATAAGATAATATTTTCGAGCAGATTTTCATAATTTCCGTAATAATAAAATTAAATATCGTCGTAGAATTTCATTTTTTATCTGTAATCAATTTTACACCGTCTCTTGGCAAGCAAATTATGATGGTTTAAATATGCAATTTTTTTCGTTGACCAACAAATCATTCAAACAAGAATTGAAATCCCATATCATTCAACGATAAGAATATTCAGATCTCCATATTCAATAGGTTAGAGCAAAAAAACTCTTATGGTTAGATTCCTTAGTAATACACTGCATATAAAAATAAATTTGAAAACTGTTAACTTTAAAAGGTAACTTATAGTTGTATAGATAAAAATTTCAAATAATTCTCAATTTAGTTTCTCTTATTTAAGATGACATGTTAAACTTAAGGAAATATGTCTTAAATAAATACCACTACGTGAATTCAAAGAGATGATAATAATATTTTTATAAAGCGAAGGTGAAGTCAAATCTTATCTTTTAGCTCTGTTTTTGCGTAATTTATAATCAGCTCATAAATTAAGAATTATCTTCTGACTATATTCTTTTCATCGAATACATATTTTTAAATTTCACCATTGCAATTATTTGAAATTTTGATCATTTCGTCCTCTGGAGATTGAATATTAAATTTGTCTCTTTAAAAATTACACAAATGTTTGATCTACTTCGCTCTAGAAACAGAATATTGACTGCCAAACGTTTCCTTTCACTGCTAAAGGATTCTTAATTCAAAATTGGCATGAGAGGAACTCCTTTCACATTTAAAGGACTGTACTTTCAAATGCTATCCTTTAACTGTGAAAGGATTTCCTTTGATCTTGAAGTGAAATCTATTGTCGGACCAAAAAACGAATAATTTGTACGTTAAAAGAAAACTTACTGTTTGATATTAGGTGAGGTTATGCAGATCGAAAATTGTTTTTTCAGTACACGTTCGTTCGAAAGTTTTCGCGTCACAACCTCAAATTGCTAATTTTTTGAATAAATCCATTTTCTACATTACTTCGCATGTTTTTTTACTCAATGATTCTATTGATGGACAGAAGAAATCGTCTTAATTTCAAAGGACACATTATGAAAGGAACGTAATTTTATGGTTAATAGACTTTTTCTAGAGTGTTGATTCATATTCATTCTGTAATGGAATAATAAATTATGTAAAGGTGTTTTTTTTTGCAAGGGACTAGATGTCTTCTTTCTGAACACCAGGCATCATTCAAATTGAAATAGGGTCCTTCAACTTTCAAAGAAAGATTTAAAAAATATTTTTGTTAAGGTGATAATTCATGCCAGTTGACGAAAATATTTTTTTAGTCTTTCTTCGTAAGATAAAAGACCCTATTTTCCTTTGAATGATGTCTGGTGGTCAGAAAGAAGACATCTAGTCCCTCGTGAAAAAATAAATGTTACATAATATATCAAATAATTGCAGTGATGAAATTTAAAAATATTTCGATAAAAAGAATACAGTCCGAAGATGATTCTTAGATAATAAACAAATTCTAAATTACGCAAAAATAGAGCTAGACGATAAGATTTGACTTCACCTTTGTTTTATAAAAATATTATTCTATTCTTCTTGTAATCACGTAGTGGTGTTTATTCAAGGCACACTTCCTCAAGTTAAATATGTCACCTTAAATAAGAGAAACTAGATTGAGAATTATTAAAAATTTTTAGCTCTGCAACAAAAAGTTGCCTTTTTGTATGCAGTGTGTTACTAAGGAATCTAATCAGTTTCAGTTTTTTCGGTCTAACCTATTGAATATAGAGACCTGAATATTCTTATCGTTGAATGATATGGGATTTCAATTCTTGTTGAAATAACTTGTTGATCAAAAAAAAAATGCATCTTGAAATCATCATAATTTTCTTGCCAAGAAACGGTGTAAAATTGATTACAGATAAAAAATGAAATTCTACGACGATATTTAATTTTATTATTACGGAAATTATGAAAATCTGCTCGAAAATATTATCTTATCGCAAAGCGCAAATACAACTAATTAACTAACAACATCGGAATGTGTTTGTTATTTCGGAAAATATTAATAATTTACGAGCACACTGAAGTGTAAACGTGTAGTTTTCGTTTAATTTGTGAAAAACATCATTAAAAATGAAAATATTAAACTTTTGGACAAACGACACAAGCTATAAGAAAAAATGAATTGAACGAAGTTGCTCATCCAAAAAACAGCTACAAATTTGTCGTCAACAATTTTTCGATAGGATGCTAAGTTTTTTTTTATCGTAAAAAATAAGAAAAAATTAAAAAATTTAATGTTTTGGAAAACGACACAAGGAAAGACAAAAAATAATAGGCAAACTCGTTCACTCAAGGGGGATGTACAAATTTGTTATTTATCATTTTTAGAAAAGGCGAGTAGTTTTTTCCAGTAGTAAAAAATAAGAATAAAAATAAAAAATTTTAATTTTTGGAATACATTTTTGAAAAAACGACACAAGAGACGAAAACAGCTAACAATACAAAATTTGTTTAACCAAAAAAGATCTACAAATTTGTTATAAACTCTTGTTATAAAAATGCATAAAAAAAAAAATTTGCTTTTTGGAAAACGACACAAGCTACAGTAACTATTTATTTAAGAAAAATTTTCCCCTTAATTATATCTACAAATTTGCTTAGAACCACTTTACATCAGTAGGCGTATTTTCAGTTTAAATCACAAAAAATAACGTTGAAAATAAACAAATAAAATTTTAGGAGAAATGACACAATTTTCAAAAAAATGTATAATAACAACATTTTTGGTATAGGATGCACACTTTTTTATTAATATAAAAACAAGACAATGAAATTACGTATGTTTCAATACCTATGCATATTATGAATTGTGATGGTATACATTTATTGAAATGATAGATTTTTCAGGGTAGCTGAGAATGAAAATTAGTGCGAAATAAGGAGCAAATATTGAAGTAATCATGAAAAAGAAAATTTGTACATTATTTCGTAAAATACTTATAAGCAGTACCAGCTTGACATACATAAATAAATATGATATACATTTAATATAGTAATGTTAAACATAATGTAGAATACGAAAGACGCTCCCAAGAATTTTAGAGATCTAATTCAATATAATTAAAATTATAAGAATCAAATACGAATTGTAGACATAAAATTTGCGGCTGGTTGAAACTTGAAAACTTTAAGTTTGACGACTAAAATTTCAAACGTTTAAAACCAAAGGAGAAAGTTTAGTCTAACAGCTGGTGACGATGATTAGTATTCCATCACCAGACCGAGAGAATGGCCACACTCGGTAATCTTTTGATAAAAACATTCAAATGAAAGAATTGAGAACCACCAAATTATAGTCATAAATAATTTGACCTTGTATTTGAAAAGGTCTCTGCAAGAGTATCATGGAAAAACACATATTAGACCCTTTATAATCATAATACATTGAATTTATTATTATTTTTAATTTCGAGTTGCTTGTAACATTTTAAGCCGACTTCGGATTACATACAGTATTAAATTTGAATTTAGAATTTAAAATTATTGAATTAATGGTGTGAACGATTGGGGTTTACACGCTCTACTCTAAAACACAGTGCGATTTTTTGGGTGGGGCCTACTGGAGTTTCCTCAACTTCATCTGGGGTCAAGAAGGTAATCATACCGCTTACCATGTTTATTTTTGACCGTGAATTCTTGTAATTACGAGGATTATATTGATATATTCCAGCAAGAACGCTACTAGTCTCCAATATTGCAAACACATCACCATCGGATGTGGATAATACAATTTGTTCTTGGGTTGGCGTAGGCACATAGACTTTCCTCTTTATGGCTATTTTAATTTGTTTATCCGTAGGAAAAGTGTATCTTCGAAGTTCGAAATTCCGGTGCGGATTCTTATAAGATGTAAGCTGAATATTTTGAAGTTGGTCAAGTCCATATACAATTCCGTCAGAAGAAGCAATAGTGGTAGGTGGAAGTGTGAACCTGGCATGGGCTGGATGAGACCTGGACCTGGTACGAAGAGCAGGTTGTGCAGGAGCAGGAGACCTGGCAGGAGAATGAGGTCTCTCAAATAAAGAAGACGAAGGTTGCCGACGAGGAACACCAGGAATAGGGTCACCATTAGGTAGACACTCAAACTGTGAGCTTAACTCTGCAAGAACAAAGAGGATTAAATTTATTTACATACGTATATCAAAAACTTGTTGTGCCACAATATAGAGTGTCAAGACTGAGCACATGGAATCCATGGATCATGGAAAATTCGTATTTTGGATTTTTTTTTCCGAATATAATGCGCTTTTATAAATACATGCAGTCTTTTATGAGCGATTATGAAAACCCGAGTCTTTCTGAAGTTTTCCATTCGTTCGATTCAAGATTCTTTAATTCTTAATTTGTAAAAGTTAGAAAGAGGTTAAAATATTTAATTTTAAGATGTATAACTCAACATTGTTAAGCTTGGGAAAGTTTGAAGGCCTAAAGTAACGAGTTTTCTATTATAAATCTTCCAAATTAAAAAAAATTGCAAACGTAAATTACCATGATTACATAATTTTCAATTGCAAAGCCTAAAACTTGCATGATTTGAAATTGTAAATTGAAAAAATTCAAAGCACTTCAATAAAGTTTGAAAAAAGAGTAATTGGCATATAATGCAGACTACATCGGAAAAATTTTTATTTGCTGAAAGCCTGACATTTTTTTGAATCAATTATAGATATATTATGGTATTATATTCACCAATATAATTCAGGAGGACTGTCAAGATGAAGCCGAGAGTGTGGAGGATCCCCATTGTTCCCAATTCCGGTAATAATTGATTTAAGCGTTGATACAGAATTTGATTAGCAATCTAGCTTATGACTATCCTTTCGAAGAACTTGTGTCCCAACAACGGAATTGACATTAAGTTTAAAGATACAAAAGGTTGTTTGTCATTAAAAAATCCTGAAACATGAAAAATATTATTTACTGAAATAAAACTTTTATCTGTGGCCAAACTTGTGATTCTTATCGCTTATCTGTTTTATTCTTATCGCGAAAATGATAGGATTTATGAGCAAGTCTACGACATCGGAATTATCTGAATCCTATTTAGTTCTGAAAAATGAGAAAACGAAGCCGAGGGGCATTATAGAACTTGAACTTGACAGCTATTCGTTGATGTTTCACTACCAACAGGAAAAATACAGATAATCTTCATGGTCGTACCAGCGTTTACTAGGCCCTGTATTATTGCAATTGGTGTTTTGGAAGAATTGAAAAGTCACATCAATTTTGATAAGATACTGAGGTCAAACAGTCCGTATATAAATCCACTGGTAACTGTGGGGAAAAAGGTTGGCTCTGTACGCTTATGCCTGGGTGCGAGAAAACTCAACGAAATCATGAAGGAGGAATGGGAGGGTCCCGAATCCGCGGAAGTTCTCTTTCAAAAGTGTAAGGGTACGAAAATAATGACTAGCTTGGACACGAGCAGTAACTTCTGGCAAGTTCCATCACATTCTGATTCCCGGAAGTATACATATGTTGAAAAAATGTAACATTCATACTATTTTCCGTATGCCATTTAAATGTATTCAATAATAACTTTTTGTAAAGATCCTTTAGATAAATTTGAAAAAGGTGGTGTTGTTTACAGCACAAAAGTGATGTTCGTTGGGGACGTTGTCATAAGAGTGTTTTTGCTAGAAACACGAGAGGGGTTGTTGATGTTGAACATTAGTTTGACTGGGGTAATGTTGAAATTTTACATAGTGAAAGAAATGAGAGAAAGATAATTCGTGGAAATGTATGTATATCATTAAGCTATTTTCCTTTCAGCGAGGAGCCTCTAGGGGTAAGCGTGACGCTATCAGTTTCGGGTAGTGTTTTTTAGGTGGATTTGTAGTAAATGGGCTCACCACACCCACGAGAGGAACTGAAAAAAAATTGGAAAAATGACTTGCAAATTTCGTAAAGAAACGTGACAAACGTTTCGATACGAGATCAGTTCAAGCTAAGAAGACCCAGGCGTCTCAAATGAGGGGAGCAGCTCAGCTATTTACAAGTCCACGAATATAAATGCTTTGTATTAAATAACAAAATATGTTGTCAATTAATTAAAAAACTGATTTGGATAAATTAAACAAAAGTTATTCAAGCATGATTAATTACATTTAGCAGTAGGTTTTCATAAATCTTAACTTTCTCTTAGTTCTTGTTTGTTTGTAACGGATATGGATTTTGACACACATTAAAATTCAGATATCGAGGAGATAGCGTCGTGGTTTCGTTGCTGTTGCCACCTGTTGTAATTTTGCTTACATTGATAATAGTGTTCTATAAGTACCGAAACGTTCGTAAATATTGTAAATGCTTTTATATTATCATTTGATAATAATGAAAATAAAAAAGACGAAAGAAATAGAGAAGAGAATCAAGGGGATTTGGATGGTTGTTTTCTCATTTTTCTTTCCTCTTTTTTATTTGTGTCCAAAGAAATAATTTTTTTTTTTATTGTTTTTTGGAATTGCAATAGGAGAATTTTTTGTTGGCTGTTGAAATTTGAGCGTTGGATTCTTGTTTTGTTTTCAGGAATTCTATACATTGACTTTTTCCTGCTGTAGTGACTCTCTAGGAAAGAGAAAGACCGAACATTTTTTCGATTTTTTTCAAGTTTCTCTGCGCTAATTTACCATGGTCTATTATGAGGTGTTTCCCTTCTATCTGAAAAATCCTCCAAATTATTTTCAACCTTAATCTACATCATTTGAAGCCTCCTGGGTATTCTAATTTGATATTTGAAGATCGCTCGCTGTCAAGATTTATAATCCTTTATTTAAGAAGCTTATTTACAAACTCTTTTCCGAATCACAGATCCATCTAAGATGCTCTTATGGGATAGACTTTATGTCAAAACGTCTCCAAAATAATTGTTGTTGTCATTACAACTTCGTAGACTTTTGGCGAAGTGTTATTGGAAAGAATCGATTTTTTCTAAACTAGCCTTAGTTAAGGTATTGAAATTTCACGGTCTAATTTATGAAATATAAATATACAGATCTAAGAAGGAGAAACTTGACGCCTCTAATATATGAGATAATGATGAAGATAAAATAATCATATACAATTATGTATATAATTAATTTGATCATTTTCATTTTAATTAAATTAAATTATATGTAATGAAACAGCAGAATAGTCCTAAGCTAGACTGTTAATTAAATTCTGTATCTACGCTTTAATCAGTTTTTACCGGCATTGGAAACGATAAGGATCGTCCATAATCTCGTCTTCATCTTGACAGTCATCCTGAATTATATTGGTAAAAGCTAATACTAAAATATGTCTATTGTATTTTTAAAAAAATGCCAGGCTTTCACCAAATAAAAATTTCTCCGCTGCAATCTGCATTATATGCCAATTAATTTTTTTCAAGCTTGATCGTCTTTTACACATTAGGAATTGAAGAATCTTGAATTGAACATCTTTGAGATAGACTTATTTCAAAACGATGTTAAAAATTTAATGATTTTACACTATAAACATTCAAAATCAAACAATTTGGCGAATGTTAAATTGTAAATATCTTCAAAAGGGATCAGTGTCGAAAGTGCAAAACATCATGAAGATTTGGGTTTTCAGAATCACTCAGTCTGCATGTATTTATAAAAAACGCACTACATTATTTTAAAAAATCTGAAATACGAATTTTTAAAGATTTTTTTCCGAAAAATCTTCCCTGAATATTGTTGTTCAAGCTTTCAATAAGTTTTTTGGAAAAATCTTTCCTCAATGTGCTCAGTCTTGCCACGCCATATTGTGGCACAACAAGTTCTTCATTTACTAATGTAAATAAATTGAATCCTGTTTCTTCCTGCAGAGCTAAGCTCACAGTTTGAGTGTCTACCTAATGGCGACCCTATTCCTGGCGTTCCTCGTCGACAACCTTCTTCTTCTTCTTCATTTTAGAGACAACATTCTCCTGCCAGACCTTATTCTCCTGCCAGGTCTCCACTTCATGTCCAACCTGCTCTTCGTATCAGGTCTAGGTCTCCTTCTCCTACCGAGTCTCTTCCTCGTGTCAGGTCCAGGTCTCCTCCAGCCAATGCCAAGCGCATGGCTCCACCTAAAACTATTGCTTCTTCAGACGGCATTGGATATGAACTTGAACAACTTCAATTTATTCGGCTTAAATCTTATAAGAATCCGCACCGCATTTTTGAACTTCGAAGATACACTTTTCCTAACGATAAACAAATTAAAATAGCCGTAAAAAAGAAAGTCTATGTGCCTATGCCAAGCCAAGAACAAATTGTATTATCAACATCCAATGGTGACATCTTCGCAATATTGGAGACAAATAACGTTCTTGCTGGAATATATAAATATAATCCTCGAAATTGCAATAAAGCACGAGCAAAAATAAACATAGTAAGCGGCATGATCACTTTATTGACTCCATATGAAGTTGAGGAAACTCCAGTAGGCCCCAAGCATAAAATCCTATTGAGTTTTAGAGTAGAGCGTGTAAACCTCAATCGTCCACACCATGAATTAAATAAATAAAAATGTGAAATTAAAATCAAATATTGTATGAAATCTGAGGTCAGCTTAAAATGTTACAATCAACTCAAAATTACAAATAATAATAAATACAATATATCATGATTCTGCAGGCTTTAATCTTTGTTCTTCCGTCATACTTTTGCACAGTCCTTTTCAAATAAAAGGTCAAATCATTGATGAACGTAATTTGGTGATTTTTTGTTCTTTTATTTGAATTTTTCAATCAAAAAATTATCAAGTCTGGCCACGCTTTCGGTCTGGCTATGGAATGCTAGTGATCGTCACTAGCTTTCAGACCAAATTTTCTCCTTTGGTTTTAAATGTTTT
>CAKNWT010000192.1:818-24019 GCA_932066315.1 Andricus coriarius | reverse complement strand
TAACGCTGAAAAAGAAACTTGTTGCAATTACGGCATGACCATTTAACATAAATTGTAACGTATTATTATGATTGCAACAGTTTACATATTTATTTTGCTTCTCTTAATAATTATAATGCCATATTACTTTATCATTACTTTACCATTACGCTATAGCGTAATGCTTGCGTTCGGCCGGTCCGCCAGGGATAACATGAACAAATAATATCGACTGGCAATTCTTCGTCACCAAACATCACCAATTATGTAATTTGAAGACAATTAGAGAGAAAAACTATTACTTTCTGTCGATAAATGTCCAAACTATGCATTTGTTTATAAAATAAATAAACAATATCTAATTACCAATCTTAATCACTACATATTACCACTCATATAATTTAAAGGTATTAAGAAAGAAAAGCGATCACTTTTTGCCAATCAACGCCTAAACTATGCATTGGTTTGCATAATTTGGTTATAAAATAAACAAAGTATACCATACAACTAATTTTCATGATCAAACATGATCCTGTTGATAAAATTAAGTAATTTCAACTTACAAATATACTTTGCAAACAAAATTTCCAATATGTTGATATTTTGTTAATATAATTTGTTTATAACAATTAGATTCGATATCCTATAATTTATTTATATTTTTTGGATACTTCGTCATTCATTTTCGTCGAGGAAGGCACAGTTAGGAGTATCCCATCTGTGCACGTGGACTTGCAACTTGAAAATCCAATCGTATTATTTGAGACGTGCACTGTTGGGACACTTCCAACTGTGCACGTCGAAATTTCGACGTGCACAGATGGCAACCTAGCAACGGTTAATGTGCACATAAGGGAGACTCCCAACTGTGCACGTCAAAATTTCGAAGTGCACAGATGGTACCCTTGCAACAGTTCACGTGAACAGATGAGAGACTCCCAACTGTGCACGTCGAAATATAGACGTGCACAGATGGCTGGTGTACAGTTGTGCTTGTGGCCAACAACGTCCACCATTGTACACGTGGCCACCGACGTGCAGAGATGGGCTCGTGCACAGTTGCTCGGTGAACAGTAGTACCCTTCCCGTAATAATGCAATATTTTTTGTGCGAACAAAATTTAAATTTCCGATTTTTTAAGAAAACTCAAAAAGTCGTCATGATAACCTTGTAGGGCTATCAAAAGGTAGAGTTTTTCTTTTCTTGCCTTTTTTCATTTCGTGCTTTATATGGCTTAAAATGTTAATTTTCTTTTTTCCGGGGATTTTTTAAATGCTGTAACTCTGATAATTTTTTTGTTCATCATACAAAGTCGTGAATTTCTGAGTTTTGAAAAAAAATTGCCTAAAGAATTTTGAAAATGCTCTAATTATTTGACTTCCTATCCAGAATAGCTGGATAACAAACTCGATCTTCCTTTTCGGTCCCTGAAACTGAGTGCCAAAGCACAATCCAATCCGATTAGTCTTTCAAAAGTTATCCGGTATACAGACGACGACAACGACGACAACGACTGACACCGACGTGAAGACTATTTTTTCTGACTCAGTGGCCCTCAAAAGGTCGACATTTGATGGAATCCACGAAAATCATTTTTCAAATAAAATCAATACCTTTTCATTATGATGAGAATATAATCATTCATTACTTTTTGTGCGAACAAAATTTGAATTTTCGATTTTTTAAGAAAACTCAAAAAGTCGTCATGATAATCTTGTAGGGCTATCAAAAAGTAACACTTTTCTTATCTTGACTTTTTATCATATTGTGCTTTATTTGGCTTCCCCCCTCCCCCCTGCCCTTGGGGGGGGGGGGGTGAAAATGCTATAAATCTGACCATTTTCTTTTCACAGAAAAAACTCGTAAAGATAAATTGTTTTAATTGTGGAGTACTACGGATATCCGTCCATGGAATTTTTGAATTTTGAAAAACTCTATCTTCTTTTTGGTCCCTGAAAGTGTGTGCCAAAGCACAATCCAGTCCGATTAGTCTTTCAAAAGTTATGCGGTATACAGACGACGACAACGACAGCAGACAGACAGACACCGACGTAAAAACTATCTTTTCTGACTAAGGGGGCCTCAAGACGTCGACATTTTATGGAATCCACGAAAGTTATTTTTCACATAAAATCAATACCTTCTCATTATGATGAGAATGTAAAAAAAAAGAAAATTAAGATTTTAAGCCAAACAACGCATGATATGAAGAAAGTCAAGGAAAGAAAAACATTGTTTCTTGAAAGACCTACTAGATTATCGTTACAACTTTTTGAATTTTTCTGAAAAATTGAACATTTATATTTTGATGGCAAAAAAAAAAAATTAATTCTTATATTCTTATAATGAGAAGATATCAGTTTTATACGAAAACTAACAACCGCGTATTATCATATATCTCCAAATGTTTTGAGACCCCCTAAATCACAGTTTGAGGGACAAAAACTAAAGCTATAGTTCGTTAACCAGCTTTTTTTGATGAAAATTCAAAAAATTAGACCATTTTCAATATTTCTGAGACCATTTTTTTTGGAGACTTACAAATTTTCTGTACGGTTTTCTTGTAGTATTCAAGAAAACGAAAAATTTATCTTAATTATTATTTTGTTTTTAATACAAGAAAAATTATCAGAGTTATAGCATTTTCAGAATAAAAAAAAATTAACATTATAATCCAAACAACGCATGATATGAAAAAAAGTCTAGAGAATAAAAACGTTACTTTTTTACAAGCCCCACATAATTATCATAACAGATTTATGAATTTTCTTGAAAATTCAAATTTTTATCAGAAAAAAAGATCAGACTCCTCTCACGCCACTGTCTTCCTACTTTTTTCTTGAAAAATCGAAGATTTAAATTTTTATCGCACAAAGAATAATAAAAAATAAATAATTCTATTTTGCGGTCAAACTATGCAAGATACGTAAAAAGATGAACGGACAAAAATTCTGTACCCAAAATAGATCTGCAAATTTGTTATTAATTGCTTTTTTACAGGACAGTTCTATTTTTTTCATGCGTAAAAAACTAAATAAAAATAAAATAATAAATTTTTGGCCAAACGACACAAGATATTAAAAACAGAATAGTGAGACAAAAGCAACCCCAAAAAGAGGCACGGTACATCATTGTTGCGCGAGGAATTCATGAAATTTACGGAATTCATCGAATTCATGGGATTCACGGAATTCACAGAATTCACGGAATTCATAAAATTCACTGAATTCATGAAATTTACGTAATTTCTGGAATTAACGAATTTCATGAAATTCACGGAATTCATGTAATTGACAGATTTCATGAAATTCACATAATTTCGAAAACTCGCGGAATTCGTGAAATTTACGAAATTCGAGGATATTATGGAATTCACCACATTCATGGGATTTAATGGATACATAATATTCACGGAATTCATTGACTTTAGGGAATTAATTAAATTCACGGAATTCATGAAATCATGGAATTCACGGATTTCATGAAATTCGCGAAGTTCATGGAATTAACGAAAGTCATGTAATTTCTTATGTTAAATTTTTGTCGATTACTGGTCAAATAATTTTCTGGAGAAACGAGAAAAAATCTGCCAAGGCCCGGATTTGAACCGGGAACGCCACTATTCACGAGTGGAGCGTTAACCAAGTACGCCACCGAGGCCACGGCAGAAAGTTTCTCGTTTCTCCTATATCACAGCATGACGCGGGTCTGCATCTCCGTAACCTGTGAATTTCTAGTGATTCATTCTAATCTGAATGATTTCACCGAATCATGTATATATTTAAAGTATGATGTTATTTTGTCAACCAGGGTAATTAATTAATTTCTGATGTTAAATTTTTGTCTATTACTGGTCAAATAATTTTCTGGAGAAATGGAGAATTATTTGACCAGTAATCGACAAAAATTTAACATCATAAATTAATTAATTACCCTGGTTGACAAAATAACATCATACTTTAAAGAAAGTCATGTAATTCGCGGAATTCACGCAGGGGAGGCCGGGGCGAGTTTACCTGTTGCATTGTCCAAAGTTATCCTACAAAACTTGTTTTCGTGGCTCGTGAGTAAATTTTAACAAGTTTCAATTTTTCGATCCCAAGCTCTCTGTAAACCATATTAATTTTAAACAATCGGCCTGCAGGACTTAGTATACCTTCAAGTATATCACCCTTCAAGGATTTGAGGTTTTGTTTTTAGCAACAACAACATTCCATATTGTTTAATGTCAATCGCATGGCGGGGCGAGTTGTACCACTTGCATATGGGGCGACAGAGAAAAAATAAACGGAGAAGAGAGGTAGACCAAAAAATAAGTAAACAAGTAAAAGAGGACAAAAAAATGAAAAAAAGGTTCTACTCCTCTGAAAAAAGGTATGTATTGTGATAATTGATTGAAGATTTGAATCACGATTTCAAAATTATTGACTCTGCTAAAGTGGTACAACTCGCCCCGGACGTGGGGCGAGTTGAACCATTTTCCGCATCATCTAATTTCGCTTTTAATAAACTCAGTTATCAAAGTAAACTGTTGATACTTGTAGTTATATAAGCCTAAAGTATACAAAACAAGGTAACATTAATATGTTTTGAAAAAGTTCGTCACAAAAAATATAAAAAATCGAACAATGAAAAGTGGTTCAACTCGCCCCGGTCTCCCCTACTTAACAGATTTCGTGAAATTCACGGAATTCTGAAAATTCGCAGAATTCATGGAATTTACGAAACTCGAGGTTATCATGGAATTCACGGAAATGCAGGAATTCGCGGAATTCATAAATATAAAGAATTCCCCAAATTCATGGAACCCACGAAATTCATGGAATTTCTTCAAATCGTGGAATTCTATGATATCGTGGCATGTGACTGGTCACATAAATAATATTGGTCAAATCCTTATCCTTTTCCAACATTTCGTAGGGGCGGGATGATGCCCCTGTGAATGGTCACAGATATAATATGGCCAAATCCTCACCCTTTCCCAACATCTCATGGGGATATCAGGCACCCCTGTAATTGTTCACAAAAATAATTGTGGTCGTACCCCTGCCCCTTTCACACACTTTGTGTGGGCGGGAAGGCACCCCCGTGACTGATCACTGATATAATGTTGGTCAAACACGAACCTCTGGTCAATGTTTCGTGGAAACGGAAAGGCACCCCTATGAGTTGTAACATATGTAATGTTGGTCAAACCTCTACCCTTTTCCAATATTTCGTGGATGCGGAAAGGCACACCTGTGACTGATCACAGAAATAATCTTGGTCAAACACCAACCTCTTCCCAACATTTCGTGGGGGCGGAAAGGCACCCCTCTGACTGATCACATAAATGATGTTCATCAAACTCCAAACCCCTTTCCAACATTTCGTGGAAGCGCGAAGGCACCTATGTGACTGATCACAGGAATAATTGTGGTCAAACTCCTATCCCTGCATCTCTATGATTCTTCTCCTGTGATTTTTCGCAGAAATAAGTTTAGTTATACCCCTTACATTCCCCATGTTTATAATATTTTTGCCGGCAGTTGAGGCCTTATCCTCCGAATATGCTTATCGAAAAACCGCTAAAAAAATTGTTGGTACTTCTATTTTTTTTCATCTGTACCGATTGAATATATAAAAAATGAAACTTTTGGAAAAATGAGGTTAGACACGAAAAAAATGAAACGACGAAAGTTGTTTAATCAAAAAAGACCTACAAGTTTGTTCTTAACTCTTGTTATAAAAATACATTGAAAAAAAATTACCTCTCGGAAGAAGGCACAAGCTACAATAACATTTTATTTAACAAAGTTTTTCGTACAAATTATATGTAGAAACTTGCTCCGGACCACTGCACGAAACGACACAAGTTGCTATAAAATGTTCAATAACAAAATTAATTTTTATTCTATTGGATGCGCACTTTTTTCAATTATAAAAACAAGATAATTAAAATACATATGTTTCAATACCAATGCATATTATGAATTGTAATTATATAAATGGAATAAAATGATACATTTTTCAGTGTAGCTGAAAATAAAATGAAATGCAAAATAAAATAAAAACATTGAATTAATCATGATGAATAACATTTTTATTTTATCTTAAAGTATCTGAATAAGCAATCCCATTAATTAATATATAATATAATAATTAATAATATAACATTAATAAAATTAACATACATTTGATATCAAAGTGTTGAACGTAATGTAGAAAAGTTCACATTGTGGACGAAATCGAGTGCGAAGCACGAGATACTTGATGAGAATGTGTTCGTAGAAGGAAAAGAAGAAAAGGTGCAAGAGAATTTCCCCCTTCCCTTTTGCAACTCGAAAAATTAACATGTTAAATACGAAATCTGATTCGTCATTTCATTAAAAAAAAATCTATTATTTTGCAATTTTGTATTTTTTGTAAATTTCCGTTTCAAAATTGATCATAAGAGAAAACTTTAGTTGGTCTATTATTTAAAAAAATCACAAATTCTTCCTTTTTGAAGAAGCAAATACGACGTCGTTCCATACGTAGTATACGACGCACAGTGGGCCGAATCGGGAATTTACTATTCCAAATCACCTACAGCCTACAATTCTCAACCGATTTTTAATTTATTTGTTTAGAAGGCATCAGAGATATTTGCACAAGAGCGTGTATGGATTAGATTTTTGATTTTTTGTTATTTTCTATTTTTTATATTAATAAACAACGAGCGAAAATGAGACATTTTTTAATTATTATTTTTTATCTTCAAATCAATAACTTAATTAATCCCTTTCTCGACGAAAATGAATGACGAAGTATCTACAGAATATAAATAATTTACAGCATATCGAATCTAATTGTTATAAACAAATTATATTAACAAAATGTCAACATATTGGAAATTTTGCTTGCAAAGTATATTTTTAAGTTGAAATTGCTTGATGTTATCAACATGATCATGTTTTATCATGAAAATGCGTTTTATGGTATAATTGATTTATTTTATTAACAAATTATGTAAACAAATGCACAGTTTAGGTGTTTATTGGCGGAAAGTAATCGCTTTATATTTAGTATTTAGGATTGGTCACTCGTCATTATTTGTTTATCTTATAAACAAATTTTATAAACAAATGCATATTTTGACATAAATGATGATGTTTAGTGATGGCGAATTGTCAATCTATATTATTTGCTTATGTTATAAACAAATTTTATGAAAAAATGTAAGTTCAAAGTAGAGTAATGTTTTACGTAAATGTCGGTGAGGTTGACTGAAGTAAAATTAGTTTTAAAACTGCTTTTTAGTTTTTTCAATAATTCAAATACTTAAAATTATAAAATTTAATCTCAAAATAATTAAAATATAACTATATAAATAAAAAATAATTATTTAAAATTATATTAAAGTATTATTTTTTTGATTTCACAAATCAATGTTTTTTATAAATTATTTAAATAAATTAAAAAAATTATAATCAAATAAAATGATGATATTTATAAAAATTTTATATTATTATTATTATTATTTATTATTATTATTTATAAAATAATTATATTTATAGTTGGAATGATCAAATTTATAATTCGATTGTTACGGCTCATGCTTTTGTAATAATTTTTTTTATAGTTATACCAATTGTAGTTGGAGGGTTTGGAAATTATTTAGTTCCATTAATATTAACTGCTCCTGATATAGCTTTTCCTCGATTAAATAATATGAGATGCACTTCAGAAGCCCGTTATAAGGATTTCAAGCGGTGCAGAGAATTCAACACACGAAAGTTCTCTCGAATTTCGACCAATGAATGTATTAATTGCGTCTTTAAGGCAAAAGTGGAGCAAGAATGAATTTTAAATGGATCCTGAAATTATTGAAATGATTGACAAGTATAACTTGGAAGCTAATTCTTTTAGAACATCACAAAACATTTCCATTGATATCATTTGAAGGGTATAATAAAAAAAGATTACCTTCTGTCTACAAATAGCCAAACTGAATTTGTTGATAAAGTTTGTTTATAAGATAAACAAATAATATCGATTGACAATTCTTCGTCACTGAACATTACCACTTATGTAATTTGAAGATGATGAGAAAGAAAAACTATTACTTTCTGTCTATAAATGTCCAAACTATACATTTGTTTATAAAATAAACAAATAATATCGAACGACCAATCTTAATCACAAAATATTACCACTTATAGAATTTAAAGGTACTAAGAAAGAAAAACGATTACTTTCTGCCAATAAACGCCTAAACTATGCATTTATTAACATCATTTGTTTATAAAATAAACCAATTATACCGTGCAACAAACGTTCATGATCAAACGTGATCGTGTTGATAAAATCAAGCAATTTCAACTTACAAATATACTTTGAAGGAAAATTTCCAATATGTTGACATTTTGTTCATATAATTTGTTTATAACAATTAGATGCGATATTCATTGAATTAATGATTTTCCAACATTTTTAGGTCCCTTCCAATATTATTTTTGTTTGTACTGGTTGTGAATCCACGTCCTAATGCCCCTTCGTCCCCCTTCGTCGAACTTGTTTGAATAAGTTTGACTATAAATCAGGGATTGGAAGAAAAATTGAAACGTTCCAAGGAAGAGGGTATATAAGAGTAGAGCAGGTCAGTTTAGTACTTTTTCTGGATTAGGCCCAGACACTGTCTCTATTTAAATCTTTGAATTTGAAATTTTATATTACTGTTCCCTCTTTACTTATTGTAAAATGTGGAAATCCCCAGTCTAATCCGTTTATTGGTGCTAATTACCTTCCTTGCTCGTTCAGCATTTACGGCAAACGGCAGGGCGGTCAGAGTCGAGACACGCTCCCCCCCTCCCCCCACAACCCGCATCATGGGCTAAGACATCGGTTTAACAATTATTCGCTTCTGGCTTACCTTCATACCTTATGTATAGAAGACTTTTCTGAATCGATTTAGACACACCTGTTGGAAAAAGGGCACATAAGCCATGCCCTTTTTCCATCAATACTAAAATTTTTTAAATATTTCTAAAAAAAGTTTAGAAAATTAAAAACCTTTTTAATTATTTTTATCTGATTAACAACACTAACATAATGAAATTATTCATTTTTTGAAGTACCTACCTACATTTTTGTTTCATTTCTAAGAATTTTGTATCTAACCTATTTTAATTTAACAGTGGTTACAGAGACTGGATATTCAATATTGAAAATAATGTGTTTACATTATTTCACATATCACATTAAAATAACATTTCTGAATTTTTGAAAATTTAATTTGGCGACTCTGCTTCAAATGTTCTACAATTTCGGACGAATTTTTATGATTACTTATGAACGCTTCAATATCGAACCGTTTAATGATTAATATTTGCAATTATAAATTATTTACGTTTTAACGTCATATTTAACGTTTCTTTCATAACGATTCAAACTTATAGTTCTTAATTTTTGGGACATTAAAATTACAATTATTAAGTTTAAAAATGTTCACTTTGAACTTGAAATTCAAAACTATTTAAGTTTGTGTTAGTTTTTGTACAATTGCAGCAACATAACAGAATAATCGTACATTCACTTGGAAGAAAAAGATGGAAAAATATAAATCTTCATGAAAATGAAGCCTCAATAAGTATTTGGTCATCTCACAATAATGGATAATTCTTTAAACGATCTTAAATATCAAATGCAGTATTTGGCTATTTGCGGATGTACAATCTTCGTTCTTTCGGCTCAATTAACTTTAAATAACTAACTTCTGAATTGTTGAGGAAATTTTTATGAAAAAAAATATTTTCAGTGTTGAAAAAAATTGCTTTAACAAATTTGTATTATATCATGTATTTATAAATAAAATTTCACTTCTTTCACGGACAACTTCCAGTTATTTAGCAATGACTTCTTGCTATGAATTGCTAACATTTGATAATTGTTTGAATAAACTCAACTACCAAGTGCATTATTTGGCTATTTTGCAGAATTTAAACTTTTTTCTTTCAGTGGAATAAACTGTTGATAATAATTTTTTGAAATTAGGATTGGTTTCATTGTCATAAAAATATTTTCACACGTGAAATACTTCTTAAAATCTTATACACCGCGTACGGTTACTATAAGTAAATCATTATTACCAATGAGAATAGTAGATCATTATCGAAGCATCTAAAGACAGTTTTAAAATTCGTTATTAACCATTCATTACGCTATAAAAAGAAAGCTTAAATGCTGAAGATAGCCAAATAATGCTTGTTATTCAGGTTTGTTTAATTAATTATTACAATGAGAGAAAGCAGTAACTTTGCATTTAAAAAAATACAATGTTTAAACAATTATCACATGTTAGCAATAGGGTTCTTTCCAAAGTCAGACATCACTTTTCCAATGAATGGATCTTATAGTTTATAAAATTCTCATTTTTAAAACGCCCATAAAATATTTTTTACGTATTGTTTACTATTTTTAATTTAATGTTGAAATATGAATTTTCTATCACGATGTCGATTGGAGGGCCCCTCTGACGTCAAAGGGGTCGGATTTTCCACCAATCACAGCTTATGTGTCAGAGATTCTCAAATATCTTTTTCTCTGCCGATGTTTTGTTTTGGTTATCTGCACGTCGAAAATAGAAGTCTCAAGATATTGTTTAAAAAAATGTCAAAGGAGTGTTTCGTAAAAGCCAATAGCAGGAATTTCCCGAAAATATAGATATTTATGGTGATTGTGATTTCGTAAGTGCAGAAATACGAGGAGTGAAAATGAAACGGTTAGGTGACATAACCTCTTTATCATAAGTTTCGTTAGTTTCCATCAAAGCCACATCGTCACATTGATAAATATGAGAACCTCTGAGTTACGTGACACCCACGTGACACCAATTTAAATAAGTGTTTTCCCGCCTTCAATTTTTAATAATTTTTTTCTGTTGAACAACTCAACAGAAAAAAAATTTAGAGCGCACATTGAGTTTAGACTAAAATTATGCATTAAAAAATTATTTTATCTAAGATTGTGAAACAAACCTATTCATAGCGAGAAGTCATTGCTAAATAACTGGTTGTAAAGTCCGCGACGAAAAATAAATTTCATTCAGAAATACATAACATAAAAAATTTGTTTAAACAATTGTTGTTTAAAATAAAAATTATTCATCGTCATCGAAATCGTCTTAAAAATTTACCAGTTACTTATTTACTGTTCACTGCGTCGAAAGAACCAAGTTTATGCATCCAAAAGTAGCAAAATAGGGCCTTTGTATATTAGGATCGTTTAAACAATCATAAATTCTCATTGGATGACCAAATATGATACTTAGGTTTCATTTCCAGGTAATATATGAGCGATTTCGTAAAAAAAACTTTATTCATTCCATCATACATACCTGATATGAATAATCTATATCTATAAAAGTGAATGTGCGTCTGTTCGTTAGCAATGGAAATCTTAATGGCTTCTCTGAACGGTCTCAAAATTTGCACACATTTAGGAACCTTAAGAGGTCAACGAGGTAGTTTGGGGGCCGCGAAGCGGCCATCCGCGACGGCCAGCTGTTCCCGCGGGCAGAGCCCGCGGATAGCAGCTAGTTGTTTATAAAATAAGAAATTATGTATGAACTTTGATTAATTTAACACAAAAACTATTTTTATCCGTGAATTGTACAAATTTAGTGCGAATAAAGTGACGAATCGCTGCAAATCTCTATGAAACAATTTTCATTCACTCATTTCCTTATAACAAATTCAATAATTTTTAAAAATTTTCCATTGCTATTGGATGTGTTTTTTTAGATAGTTGCTTCATATTTTCTAGGTATTTTCAATGAATCCAAGTATTTGTTAAAAACCGGTATAATTGAAAAATCAATTTTTTTCCCCTCTACGACAGTTCGATGTGGAATTTGTTGGAGTTTCACTGAACAAAACATTTCGATTGGGATAACAATCGTCTTCTGAAAATTAATTTGTCCACGGCCGTTTTTTTGACCCACTGTGCGCCTTATCCCTTTATGTGGGGCACACCGGCCAAAATGCAACACCCATGAATTAATTAAGTCATTACACTGTTTTTGACATTTTTTCAATATAATTATTAATTTCGGTCTTATTTTATTACCTGAAATGAACCCTAAAATAATACTTTGTTTTCACAGTGCGTGCATGAAATTGAAGTGGGACTGTTTTTTTCTGGTACTGTTTTAATACCGATAACAAGCTTTATAATAATACTTTTTGAGTGCATAAAGGTTATTTCAAAAACCCAAAAAGTGATTTTTTCCCATGCATTTTACATGGGAAATTTCGATTTCACGAAAGCATCTCTTGTAATTAAAAATTCTAAAAAAGTAGAAAAAGAAATACAATTCATTTTCCGGATTTGGAACCGAATCTGGGGGGGGGGTCGTAATATTTGGTTCCTTACCTACCTTGAAAACTTTTATATGTACTGCGTAACCATTTATAAATTAGAAAGCCATAGAGGATATTACACCTAAAAGTTCGTTTCAACGTTTCTCACTTCATACAGGTTAATAATTCGTTATATATAAATAACACTGAATAACGAATTCTCGTACTTTATAAAAAATATTTTGATTCATTGTAATAAATAATGGGAAACGGAAAATATAGGTTATCCCATTAAAAGCGCTCGATGTAAAAGTGCAAGGGAGTTTCCGTTTATAAAATAGAGAAAGTGCTATATTTTTTTAAAAAGCAAAGACGCATTAGAATAGGGTGGGCCGAAAAAAGAAAAGGAGTTGTGGTGTAAATGGGAGAGGCCAGGCATCGATCCCATATCGATTGCGGAGAATAATAAAATTATTATTAAAAATATATAATTTCCAATATTAAATTTTTTAAAGATTCGATTTTATGTAATTATGATAAAAATGGTTATTCAAGATAATTATCACCAGTGATCCAAAAAAATTGTACCAAATAGAGGTTATAAATGGAAATCTAATAAATTAATTGTTCGCGGCTTTTTGCGCTCATAATCGACCACAGGGAATATTTTTCCATCGATTTTGATAGGTTCCTCCAAACAGATGTTCTATTTTATCATTATTTTACTTTATTTTTTTCACATAAAGTTTACTGATAAAAAATGTTATTGAATCAATAACCGCCGTCGAAAAGCAGATCCTCAAGCTTCCGAACGAGGCTTATTTATGCAATAGCCTTTCTTTTCAGTGTTGATAAAAAATCATGTTCTTCAAGAAAATTCTTTCTTTAACAGCGACTTTTATGCATTCTCAAGGCGGACTTGAATCAATGCTGTAATATTTGCAAAACACAAGTAATCAATCAATTCATTTTCTTCTTTGTTCTGATCAAATCAAGTTAATAAATATGTGCATCTTAAACGTTTTCTGACAGACGGACATTATATACATAGCAATATTAATATTTTCCAACTTGCGCACGGCTCGCAAGTTTGAGCGCGCCTGGGGCGCGCAACTGTTGATTCGCACGCTTCGCGCTCGATGATGTATTTACCTCGCGCTACGCGCTCGGTCTTTATATTTCTCCCACATTTGCGCCCAGACCTTTTAAAATTAAAGGTCATATCATCGACAACTGTATTTTGGTGATCATGAATTCTCTTTCGTTAAAGCTCCTTTGGCTTTGACTAACATATTCTCATCACGTATCTCGTGCTTCGCCCTCGATTTTGTCCAAAATCTTAACTCAGCTACCCCGAAAAAGCTATCATTTCAATCAATTTATATTATCACAATTCAGAATAGGCATTGAAACATACGTATTTTCATTGTCTAGTTTTTATAATTATGAAAAAGTGTGCATCCTATATAAAAAATGTTGTTATTATATATTGTATTGCAACTTGTGTCCTTTCTCCATAAATTTAATTTGTTTATTTTCAACGCTATTTTTTATGATTTAAACTGAAAATACAAATATTACTTTAAAGTGGTTCTAAACGAATTTGTAAATATAATTTAGACGACAAATTTTGTTAAATAAAAAGTTATTGTAGCTTGTGTCATTTTTCCAAACAATAAATTTTTTATTTTTGATACATTTTTATAAAAAGAGTTTATAACAAATTTGTAGATCTTTTTTGGTTGAACAAATTTTTTCTTTTAATTTTTTTCGTCTCTTGTGTCGTTTTTCCAAAAATTTCATTTGTTTCTCTTTTATTCTTATTTTTTCCGATTGAAAAAAAAATAATCACCCTTTCTTAAAATTATACATAACAAATATGTACATCCTCTTTGAGTGAACAAGTTCGCCTATTTTTTTTCTCATGTCGTCTTCCAAAACATTAAATTTATTTTTTTATTTTTAATGTTATTGTTTACGATTACAACAAAAACTAAGCGCTCTATCGAAAAATTTTTGCAAAAAAGTTGTAGCTGTTTTTTTTATGAGCGACTTTTGTCTATTCATTTTTTCTCATAGCTTATGTCGTTTGTCCAAAAATGAAATTTTTTTATTTTCAGTGTAGTTTTTCACGAATAAAAGAAAAACTACGCATCCTATCAAAAAGTGATTAATAACAACTTAGTATTTATGCAACTATGAATTCATTTTTTATTGAAAACTATTATTGTTTGAAGCAAAAAGAAAATTTTTATTGTATATTTTTATTTTCTTCTTTTTATTTATATATAATGTATAATTACGACGTACAGATCAACAGAGTTGTATAGTAAAAATAGATTTGTCAAAGAACCTGAATTTTGTAGTTAACTTTGATATAAATTGTTTATGAAAATAACAGTTATAATCTTTTAATTGAGTTTGATTAAAAAATATGTTCTTCAAGGATTATGAAAATTTCATTGGTAATCAGTGACATTACAATAGTTGTCAGTGACATTATTCGCAGAAGTGATACCAGTGACCCACTTCTGGCTGTTTCAACCAGTGAATCTCACTGATTCAATTTAAGACAGAACAGAGATGATAGCGGAAGTTTTTGTTAATATTGCTCACTCATTTTGTATATCTTGTGAGCCAAGTGAGCTTTGACTGGCCCGCGAGCAGTTTGTCAGCTATAAGCTTTAGTTTAGCTCGCAATCTCCTTCTAGTACAATGAAGAATTTGATTAATGATTTACTTATCTTTTCGTTTTTTATATGTCCTTTAATCCAGTGAAACGAGAATAAATAATTCTTTTTTGTCTTTGCCAAATGTCAAACTCACTAATAATAAAAATATTTAGACAGATTTTCAAAGCAAGAAAATTTGTCCACATTTTATTTAAAAATGTGACCGCTGCGCGAGCACATTCTTATTGCGCGGCTCGCTTCGCTTGCAAATTTGACCGCGCCTGGGGCACGCGTCTGTTGGATCTCGCGGTTCGCGCTCGATGAAGGAGTACCTCGCGCTTCGCGCTAAGATATTTATTATTTTCTCTTGAAATACTTGAATAAAATAAAAAACTGTAATTCTTTCATTGGACATTATTCCTTATCTCGTGTTGTTATGCTAGAAATAGAATTTTCATTTCCATATTATTTTTGATGAATAAAAAAAAATATTCTACAAATCTTCTATTACATCTTTTACATATCTCGCGTCTTTCGGCGTGATACTATAATTTTCGACTTTTGCAAATCAATTTCGATAAATGAATTCAAAATGATTTCTGTCAAAAATGGGTAAAAGAAATGTGGTACAAATTTTTAAACGCTGCAATTCCTCCAAAAACTTTTCTCCATATTTTGCGTCGTTTGGCTGGAAATTTGAATTTTGTTCATATATTTTCGGAACAATAAAACCAAAATATCAAGTCTTATAGAAAAATGGTTGGAACAAAATTATAGGTCTTTTAGAAACCTACAATTCTTCTCTAGAACTTGTTCACTTATCTGTCGTCGTTTGTCTTAAAATTAGAATTTTCGATAGAATTTTCGATTAATAAAACCATAACTATTGGTAAAAGAATGCCGGTTAACGAAATCGTTCTTTTTTTAGGACCTGAAAAAAGTGTGCCAAAGCACGAGTTGATCCGTTAATTTATTCGAGAGTTGTCGTGTTTACGGACGGACGGACAGACGCCATTGCTAAAATTTGATTTTCGGCTTCAGGGGGTCTCAAAATGTGGAGATCCGTTGATAAATTGTGGTATCAAATTTTGGACAATTTTAATACTTTCTCAATTATAACTACAAATAAAACAAAAACTACGCGTCCTATCAAAAAGTGAATAATTACAAATTTGTAGGTCTGTTTTGGAAGCCTGATTTTTGTTTCTTCATGTTTCTTCGTATCTTGTATAGTTTGACACAATATGGAATTTGTTATTTTTCATTGATTCTCGTGCGATCAAAATTTAAATTTTCGATTTTTTGATCAAATTCATTTTATTTCATAACACTCAGCTCACGTGATTTATATAGGGTTCATAATTATGTGGCATTCTAACAATTTCTCGAGGTGTGCCAATTACGAATGTTGTACTTTTGTAATCTTGTATTGTTTCTATGTTGTGTCATCTGAAAATTATCAATTTTCACATTGTCATTCATGAGAGTGTAATGTAATGGTCCAAATTTTCGATCTCTGGTTTTTAACGGATCTTTACGTTTCGGCACTCACAGATTCCAAAAATCATAAAATTGGGTCGGTGTCTGTCTGTATTTTTGTCTATATGTCTGTATGTTTATATGTCTGTCTGTATGTATGTCTGTATGTATGTATGTCTGTCGGTCTGTATGCCTGTCTGTATGTCTGTATGTATTTATGTATGTATGTCTGTATGTCTGTCTGTCTGTATGTATGTCTGTCTGTATGTATGTCTGTATGTTGGTCTGTATGTATGTATGTCTGTATGTATGTCTGTATGTATGTATGTATGTATGTATGTATGTATGTCTGTCTGTATGTCTGGCTGTATGTCTGTCTGTCTCTCTGTCTGTATGTCTGTCTGTCTCTCTGTATGTTTGTCTGTATGTCTGTATGTATGTCTCTCTGTATGTCTGTTTGTATGTCTGTCTGTATGTCTGTCTCTATATCTGTCTGTATGTCTGTCTGTCTGTCTGTATGTCTGTCTGTATGTATGGTTACCTGAATATTGTAGCCACGCTATCTTTTGAAGGATTTGTCGAATCGAGTCAGCCTTTGATAAACTTTTTAAGGGTCCCAAAATGAAGGTTATGTTCGTTAACCAGATATTTTGGATAAAAATTCAAAAAGTGAGCACATTTTGAAAATTGTTGTACGCAAACAGAGAAACCATTCACCCTAATGACATTTTTCGATAAATTCATAATTAGCAGAGTTATAGCATTTTCAAAATCCAAAAAAACAAACGAAAATTAACATTTTAAGCCGAAAAATGCACGATATGAAAAAAAGTGAAGAGGAGAAAAACGTTTCTTTTTTAGAGCCGTACGCGTTCTAGTTGCGTCGGGATTATCGTACCTTACGGAGCCTACAACTTCTCAACATATAATAATAATAATAATATTTTATTATTGATAATTATTAATTTTTCATTATTATTATTTTATTTATTTATTATTATTATCATTATTAATTTTGTAATAATTTTCATTCTATGGAAGAAACTCGATTGGAATAAATTATTTAGCTTTTTTGGTACCATGAATAGCCGTATACAAAATTTTGAAATTTTGTATTTGACAGACAAGACAGACCTGATCGATAAAATTAGATATCCGGCTTCAGAGGGTCCGAAAACGGAGATCCGTTAAAAAAACTGAGGTGTGTAATTTCTGACAATTTTAATACTTTCTCAATCATGAATTAGGGGAATGTAAAAATGAACTCAGCTGATAGAATTTACTGTTTTATTACAAATTTTTGGCAAAATAAATAAGAACTGTGAAATCAATAATCGGTCAAAAATTCAATTTCGAATATCTCAAAGCAGACACAAGATTTTCTGAAAATATGAAGTTTTACATTTTGAATAATTAATTACAATACTGCAAAAAATCAAAATTTACATTTGTATCAATATGTCTGTGAATATTTATACAATTTATTGTTGATATATACATTGAATAAGTTCCTCAAATAAAAAAAAATTGATATTCCTATTCTAGTAATATTCGTAATGCATTCGACTAAAAGTAAATAACGTTTACTAATTTGTAATATTTAAAAAAGTCATTATACAAAATAAAATGATTCAATAATTAAATAAATTCTGTGTATATTAGGAAGCAAAGTGCTCATTAATGAGCACAAGACAGTCATATGGTTTACACAACAAATAACTTTAAAAAACTGTTTATTGATCAGAATTAACGAAGATAACATTTATCAACATAGGAATATAATTGAAAATTGCATTAGATTGTTTTAAACCATTTATTTGAAGAAGTACTCGAGTTTAGTGTATCACATTGTTGTGAAAAAAATTATTCGGTCGAAGTACGAATACTTATCAGTAAATTGACTTTCTCAATGTTTTAATTCAACAACAGGGATTTTAATTTCAAATAAAATAATTGTACAATCTTGAAATATTCATGCATAAAAATCTCAGACGAGATTTTCTAATTTTAAAACCTATATCAAGTAAAAAATTTGAACATTTATGAAGTTTCAATCTTGCGTTTATTGTATTGCAAAATTTTGAACGCCGAAAATTGAAGCTTGTTCAATTCCAATAACTCTAAATTATGATAAATTGTATGTACAAATTATCCAAACAACGAAGAAATTGTACAACGCAATAATGCTACATCGTTTACTAATGGCTTGAAAGCATTTCTACAAACATAAGTGTTTTTTTAATTTGTACGGCAAAATGCATAGAAAGTTTCCTCAAGATTCCTACCTATTGTCAACCATTAGAGATTAGCCCCACAACTTGCATACTAAAACACCTCGGAATTTACGAATCAAGCTCACAGGTAAAGGGACAGCTGATGTACACTTCGGAGGAGAGGGTGGGCTAGGACAGGGACGCACTTTTGTTTCAATATCTCTTCTAAATACACATAGCAGATTTTTTTTCTTTTTTTTTAATCGCAAATTTTTTATTCAAAAGAAACGTTACGTCTCTTACTCTGTACTTTCAACATATTAAAAAATTCACCATTAAAAAAAGTAATTACGTTCCTTTTATAAAGAAAGTACATAAACAGGAAATATCTATTGTTTGGTTTGCGATTTCCGAAACCAAATGGAAGAATGTATACGTTAGGGGTGTTTAAGAAAAGAGGAAGTCTGAATCTTAACTTTTGCTTATTGTGATGTCTTTAATATACATTTAAATTATTTTTATGTTCTTATAAAAAACAATTTATTTGAAAAAGGTGATCAATGTTTCTTTATGACCATTTTCTTCGCATATTTCCTCGAATATGCATACTTATGTTATAAATGAGAATAAAAAATACTCATTTCAATTAGCCATATGTTTTATACTTTGTATAATTTTGAATTACGATCTGCCGTGCACAAGAAGAATTTATTTTGTTGTGAAAACAGAAAAATTCGTGATGAGTGACCTCTAAATATTATCTGATTTATTTCTCGAAATCGAAAATGCAAGTTGAGATTCATTCACATTACGTTAAATAATAATTAATAATCAATTAGAAAATAGCAGTTTAACACTTCGTGTTGTACGTTTTTTGACCCATAACTTACATAAACTCAAAAAAATGTCTGGTTAAATCATCCAGAATTCTGGTTAAATATGCACTTACTATTTTTTCTAGTTAGGCTAACTAGAATTATGGTTAAATTAACCAGAATCTCTGGTTCATTTAAACGGTATTCTGGTTAATTTAACCATAATTCTGGTTAGTCTAACCAGAAAAAATAGTAGGGGAATATTTAACCATAATTCTGTTTGATTTAAGCAGACATGTTTTTGAGTGTAGGTTATATTAGGGTGGCTCTTCATTGACCATTAATATGATTCATATACAAAATATTCGCAATCAATCATTATCTATTTTGGAAATAATTTTTGTAATAGATTGTAGCAATAATGTTAAAAATTAACTATAACAAAGTACGAACTCATTCATTTATTCATTCATTCACTTTGTCCACATTGAAATCCCTTTGTTTCTGCTCGGTTTTCGTGTCTTTTTTTGTCCCGCTACTTTTTTGTAATGCCAAAATGACTGTTTATTAGCATAAGTCAGCATGGAAATGCTTAATCGTTTATTTTCGTGTTATTCATTTTTTACTTTAGATTAAAATGAGTGACTTTTAAAAAGCGTGATGCAAAATTTGACATTGTTTAATTTTTATTGACTTGAATTCAAGATTGGAATTTTCAATGCTTCAGTAAACAGTAATTTTGTTTAATATTCCAAATCAACTTAAAAAAAAACAATTTCGAATTAAAAGGATTACAATTGTATCATTTCAAAAATTGAAAGCATCTTGGTTTGTATTTTTTGTGTTTTAACTTTTAATTTTCAGTGTCATATCTCAAAATTATCAATTTTTTAGTTGAATAATTAAAAAAATTATTTATTTAAAATTAAAAAAAGATTTGATTGCAAGATTTCAAGAATAAATAATAACTCTAAGTGAAGTGTTAAAATATAAACGATCTGAAATTATAAAGTTGATATTGAAATGTTTGCATTTTAAACAGTATAACCAACAATTGGAAGATTGTTTATTTTTAAACGATTTTGATGTACGGGAGACCGGGTCGAGTTGAACCACTTTTCATTTTTCGATTCTTTATATTTTTTGTGACAAACTTTTTCAAAACATATTGTTGTTGCCTTGTTTTGTGCACCTGAGGCTTATATAACTACAAGTATCAACAGTTTAATTTGATAACTGAGTTAATTAAAAGCGAAATTAGATGATGCGGAAAATGGCTTAACTCGCCCCAGGCCCGAGGCGAGTTGTACATACGTGCGGGCTACCACTTGAACGGAGTCAATAATTTTTAAATCGTGATTCAAATCTTGAATCATTTATGAAAATGCATACCTATTTTTAGAGGAGTAGAACCTCTCTTTAATTTTTTGTTGGTCCTGCTCTCTAACTTTTTTACTTATTTCTTTGTCTTCCTCTCTTCTCCGTTTCTTTTTTCTCTGTCGCCTTTTTTGAGTTACAAAAGTCCTTTAAAATATTTCTTTCCGTCAGTTTTCGTTCTCTTTTTCCTTTTTTTGGTTTCTAATTCGTCTCTGATCAGAGCATCAGTACAACATGCAAATAATACCACGAATTTTAGTGCTTCAACTAGCCCGATAACAAGTGGTAGAACTCGCCCCGTCATGTGTTTGAAATTAAACAATATGGAATTTCGTTGTTGCTAAAAACAAAACCTCAAATCCTTGAAGGGTGATATACGTGAAGGTATACTAAATCTAGCAGGTCGATTCTTTGAAATTAATATGATTAACAGAGAGCTTGGGATCGAAAACTGAAACTTGTTAAAATTTACTTACGAGCCACGAAAATAAGTTTTTTAAGATAACTTAGGACAATGCAACAGGTAAACAAAATAACTTCAGGGACAATTCAAGCTTCAAGTAGTTCACTTCGAGTTAATTTGATGGCGCCTCATGACGAATATTTTAGATAAGATAAACGGACTGTTTCAACTCATCCCTATGTTCAACTCGCCCCGGTCTCCCCTACTTAAAATAATTGAAATTCTAAAGGGTTTCATTATAGAAAAGTTTGAACATCACAATTCTAAGAGATTAAATTTTGTTTAACATATAAATGAAGTTCAAATTCGTTTAATGTTTAACGTTCCGTAATAGAATTGTTTTCATTTTCAGTGTTTCCCATTTAAAATTACTTTATTTTGAACGTTTTTTTTAGAACACTATAATTTTAAAGGTTTATACTTGAAAGTTTGCCGTTTTGCAACGGTGAAAATGAAGATGAATTTATTTTTGGATCAGAAAAATTTTGAATCAATTATAATGCTAAATTAGAATTTTTTGAATGTAAGAACAATGTTAAATTCTAGGATTGCAGAAGCTTTGACTTTGAAACATTTAATTCAGTTCACAATTTCAAATGATCAAAATTTAATAGCTTTGAATTGAAAATTACTTATGCTCGAGACTTTGCAATTTTAAATGATTAATTGTTAAACGTTTTCAGATTGTCCTATTTTCAAAGTTTTTATATGCAATTATTCAATTTCGAAATTCTTTGATTCAAAATAAAGTTGTTTTATTTTCAATGCTTTGAATTAGAAGCGATATATTTTCAACTCCTTTATAATCAGAATGTTTCATTTTCAAAATTTGAGTCTGAAATTTTTCAACTTTGAGAGCCTCGATTCATATTTTTCAATTTCAAACATTTTCAACTTCAAATTATTCAATTTTAAACTTTTTTATTTTCAAGTATTGTTCTTTTTCAACATTTTACCTAATCTACAATTATTTGATTTGGAACGTTTTTCAATTCAAAATAGATCAATATGTATTTTGCAAATTTCAAACGCTTTGAATTCGACATTATTTCTTTTACAAAAAAGCGTCAATTAAATTTCAAAATTATGCTATGGGAAAATAGGGGCCTAAGTGGGCCCTGTAGACTTTGGTAACATTTCTCTTAAAAAAGCTTAATTTGAATTTCAAAATTGTAATTTCAGTAATTAAAGGCCCAGTGAGCCATCAGACTTTGTTCACTTTTTCTTTTACGAAAAAGCGTCAATGAGATTTCGATAGTATGCTATCGGGAATTAGGGGTCCAGTGGTCCCCTCAGACTTTTGTAACTTTTTTTCTTACAAAAAAGGTCAATCACCTTTAAAAAAGATGCCATCGGGAATCACGAGCCCAGTGGGCCCCTTAGGCAATTGTAACTTTCACTTTTACAGAAAAGCGTCAATTAATTTTTAAAATTGTGCTATGGGGAAATAGGAGTTCAGTGGGCCCCTTAGAAAAATATTTGCACAAATCAAGGTTAGAAAACGGATTTAAAGTAGGATATTGATCGTAAATTATATTTATATTATATTATATTATATTTATATTCTTTTTATATTATATTTATATTAATATTATATTTATATTATATTTATAAATATTTATATTATATTTATATTATATTTATATTATATGTATAATGAAGACATATATTGTAAGCTATAGTTCCTTGTTTTATACTTCTTTTTTTTCTTAAAAATGTCTTAAATTTTGTTTGAAAATAATATGGGGGGGGGGGGGACCAAAACTTTTGGTCTACGCGCCGAAAATTTGTTCGTCAGGCACTGAATATTTGGACGCTATATGGAGTCATATGATGATGTACCGATAATGTAGAAACCTTCAAAAAAGAAAATAATGATTTTT